>JAHWFP010237834.1:70301-105183 GCA_023313725.1 Lithobius niger
TGTAACCATCTAGGATATCAACAAGGTGCTCTGCTATCGAAAACATATACAATCGATTATCTGTATTCGTTCTGGGGCGAACTCAAGATAGGCCGCGGACACTATAGTGTTCGTCTTCCTTTTGCCTATTGGTATTGCAGCCATTAAAGGGACACATTTTTTTTTTACTTACAGTTTCGCACAATGACTATAGTATACCCTAGACCGGAAACGGCAGAAACTAACACTAATCAAGATCTTGTGCAGTACACGAAAATGAAATTATCAGACGCAGCGCTTGAGGCGTTTGGGTGCGACGAACAAAAGTTTCCTATCGTAGGACGAAGGCACTTAGGAGCAATTTGCAGGGGACAGGGGTGCCTTTGATGGGGTAAAGGGACGAGGGGGATAGATGGGAAGACGGGGGAGGGAATAGGGGGGAACTGTGAGATGTGGGAGAAGCCTGTCAGGGTTGGCATGCCCGCATGGCCTACATCCTGGGTCTTGACAATGGGGGGAACATGTCCTAAAAGTGAACGTCTCCAGAGAAGACATCACAATCACAATCGCCTGCTGAAGAATCAAAACAAGTGAAGAAATGGATCGTGTTTTTGATGATGGTGACGGGTTTATCTGCAATCTCAACAAAGAAGGCTTTTGCACGTGTATAGGAAGAAAGATGGAGTTTTTGGAATTTCGCAGTGGGTCGTCCTTCATGTTCGGGGGGTGGGGTAGGGGGTTGTCGCGGGTTGGGGCACAATTTTTTTTTCTGAAGTTCTCTACCCCCCGAAACTGTGACAAACGAACTGCTAATTATATTTCCGATATTACTTTAATTTAATTTACTCTGTGTCATGCACGGCAAGTTATAGAATGTTAATAAATTTATTTAGCTCAGCACATTCCACAAGGTATTAAATTAGACCTAGTACGTATCGTCCACTCATTTCATGAAAATGAAAATTGTAATACATTTTTTTTTGGGGGGAGGGGGCAAAAAAATCAAAGGGGGTGTCATGATTTTTTTTTGTACCGGCGGCGACAATCCGCCAGCCCACCCCCGTGGATAAATAAGGAACGGTCCCTAAATGCACGGATCTGCGTGTTTCAGATTCGTAGATTTCATGTGGGTTTGCAGATTTCTTGAGTATTTCACATATACCGTAAATCCTGTATTTGTGGCCGTGTTCTCAATTGTAGCCGGGTGTATTCCCAATCATGAATTGGTAGTAGCCGGTCTCAAAATGACACGATTTTGAAAAATTCTGTAAAAAAAGCATGTCCGTCACATGAACAGATACCGTATCTGAATTAAAGAGTAATGGTAAAAGCATTCAAGTAATATTATTTACTGTTTTTAATGTCAGACACATGTTCTACATGTAATTGATCAGAGCTGGGTCAAGTGGGTCATGGGTCACGACCGTTCACCCACCGTCCTATGTTATTTGACACTTCAGTATAGTTTTAAAACAATTTTTCCTACTCATTCAATAATATAGTTTACCCCAGAAGGCTAAAAACCCTCAGCAAATACTTCTTTACAAAATAGGATCGTTTGAAATAACAGGCACACTGTATTTTTTTATTGCATGGGATCGGTCATGGTGGGTCAAATTTTGCTCTTTATTGGGTGTGTCAAGTGGGTCGTGGGTCAGGACTCGAGTAGGTCAGGCGGGTCGTGGGTCGGAAAAAGGACCCACTTCCATCTCTGGTAGTGGTACCGTAAATTTCCTTTCTAAATTGTGTAGTTAGCTGGTCTCGAATTGTAGCCGGGTCTCGAATTGTAGCCGGCTCAAAAATTGCTTGATTTTTAACCAATGACCCGGGCAACAAATATAAGACTTACGGTATTTGCAATCTGACAATCGGAAGGAGCGTATGAGACTTCATTGCTTTGCACACCCCTTCGAGAAACGTCCATCCAACCCCTAATGAGATGATGCTGGAAATTGGTATTCAATGGACCAACAAGGAAGGAAAATGGGCACGCAAATTTGCGAGGGGGTCGGGTAACGATTGCGTCCCATCTATACATGTCCCGAACCCGAACCCAATCCGAGCCCTCCACTATTAGCCTTAGAGGGGAAATTAATCGCGTCAACAAGCTCTTTGTTAGGCCTACATATAAATAACACCCAGGAATAAAGACAGCAAGCGACGTGATCTGAAATATGATACGGTCCCTTATCACTCCATAAGGGACCATGATATACGCTTTTTCACTTAGGAAGAATTTTATTAACAAGCCTATTAAAGGTGCCTATTCACCGAACGACGGGTTGCAGCATCTATAGTTTCGTCTACCAGTATTTAGTTACATGTAGCATTTTTGTAAAATGATTTTACGTGTTTTTCAGATAAAATAGTCTAAAAACGTGACGATAAGAAAACGGTATACAAAATTAACTCGCTTTAATCAAAATCGTAGCGGTCTAGTTCAGTTGCTATATGGACAATTTTCGATGAACTTTTCATAAATGTTGGTAAAAAAAATTGCAAGTTTTGCAACGTTCATCTTCTTCAGGCTGCTTTTATTGTGTTAAGGAAACTTTGTTTACAGGTTGTTGACTAGCGTGTACTCGCTTGAAAATTCAAACAATCCCGCTCAACAACATAAACAAACTTTCCCCAACACAGAAGCCTGAAGAAGATAAACGTTGCAATTTTTTTACCCATCATTTATGAAAAGTTAATCGAAAATTTGCCATAGCAACTGAACTAGAATGTTACGATTTAGACGAAAGCCTTACTTTGTACCGGTTTCTGATCATGTCAGGCATATGTCAAAGTAAAAACCCCACCGCATTCCCACGTTATTTAAGTGTGTCTAATTGTGTTGATGCCTCACAAACTGTTTAGGAGGCTACACTGAAGTTCCCCCCCCCCCCCCTTAAAGGCGCGTGTTCACCATTGAGATAGCGTTCCCCATATTCTAAACACAGCATCCACGTTCCAGATTCTCCCTCATCCAATAGGCTGATGTGGGCCACGTGATCTCGTTTTAGCTATGAAAATCGCGGCGCTGCTGCGAATAGTGTAGTTCCATTTTTAATTTGACACTACTTGCTTTAAATTGCTCGAAGATTCTGCGGTTCTGCATCTAGGAGTTGAAAACTATAGGTGAAAGGCGCCTTTAAAACACATTTAAAACAGTTTGCATGTTAAAGAGGTGGAATTTAGAAACACAAACAAACAACCCGACGATCTCGACTCGGCGAATTCTGATGTAAAAGTCACTATGTAAAACTCCTCAGATGTTAGTCTGTTTCCTTAAACGCTGCTTCGTTTACCTTCAATCGCATTTAAAATTCGACCTCTCCCAAAATTAACGAAACTTCAAACGAAACGGCATAATTAAAAGTCAAAGAAAAAAAACTTAATTAAACAAAACAAACAACTAAGGTAGCGAGCGTACTGTTTATTTTTAATTTTTTGAATTCGATACGACCCACGACAAATCAAGTGATGTTTATCTTTTCGTGTCGAGCCTATTTACATTGAATCAAAATTATTACTGATTTCGGTTCGACTTTCGATTCCTCACCTGATTTAGAGTAAAAACAAAGTCAATGCCGCCTCTCGATTCGTTCAAATTCATCCGATTCATGCTTCAGAATCAACGCAAAATATGAGCTTATTTCAAAGACAAATAATTGTCTCTGATTTCGTTTCAATTAATCTAATTACCTGCCTACTAACATCGATGAGTCAACGAGCCTATTTCAAAGACGAATTAAATTTCCACAACTTTCGTTTCACATATTTATTACACAATTCAGAAGCAATACGTAAAATGAGCCTATTTCAAGGACGAATCAAATTTCCGCAGGTTTCGTTTCGATTAATGCAATTATCACGCAGGGGGTGGGGGGAGGAATCAATGCACAAAATGAGCCTATTTCAAAGACGAATTAAATTGTCTCTTATTTCAATTAATCTAATTACCTCCCTATGAGAATCAATGCGTCAAACTAGCCTATTTCAAAGACAAATTAAATTTCCACAGTTTGCATTTCGATTCATGTAATTATTTCGTTTCGATTCATATAATTATCACACAATTTAGAATTAACATCAAATGAGCGTATTTCAAGGACGAATTAAATTACTTACCAGGTTTCGTTTGGATTCAGGTAATTATTGCTCGATTTAGGTCAATGCATCAAATAAGCCTATTTCAAAGACGAATTGAATTATTACCCAATTTCAGTGAGGTTCATCGCCTTATTTAGAAGCTATGCGTCAAATGAGCCCATTTCAAAGAAGAATGATTAAACTATGGCCCCAATTTTGGTTCAACATCTATATTTACCCCCCGATTTCGATTTGCTATTTAATAACACCTAATTTCCTTCGATGTATTGATCACCACGTATCGTTCGACGCATTGAATTTTTTTTTTTTTGATTTCAATTCGATATCCTTAATTATCGCCCGAAGTCAGCTGATGCATTGAACTGTGGCCCTACGGCGATTCGACGCATTGAATTACGACTCGATTTCGATACGCTGCATTAACTTATTGAATTTTGGATCGACACGTCGAATTATCGCCTGGTTTCGATCAGACTCATTATTATTACACAAATGTGATACCAACAACGCTTCGTCCGGTAGAACAAAGGATCGAGAGAAACCTACAGCGCTCCAGCCAACTTCAATGGATAAAAAATAGGAAATATATAGGAATGTTTTGTTCGGTTAACCGAAACCGAAACCGATTTGGATTTTGTGTCGGTTTTTCGTGCGGTGTTCCAAAAATCAAAAATTGATTTGTTTTCCTAATTTTTTTTTTTTAATAATTATCATTTTCTACGTATAAATGACAGCAAAGCTCCTAATCATTAAAAAGAAAATGGTAGAGGAAATTGATGCCACAGCTAGGACCATGGTCTATATGACGCTGCTGAAAGTGAAAGCAGGAGTTAGAAGCTAGTAACAGTACTGATACAAGAAAAAAAAACTAGAAATAGCTGATTGGGGTGGATGGTGGCAAAAACAGACACCGAAACCGAAACCGCGGTTTTGTGAGCGTAAAAACCGAAACTGGAACCGAAGTCCAAAAAATGAAACCGACCCATCCCTAAAAAAATTAGAGCTTTATAGAAAAATCCACAAAATGTATGGGAGATTTATAGAAATTATTACCCTGGATGCAATAGTAGGAGAGTGGGGGCGACGGACGAACGTATAACTGGAAAATCGTCTAATGGGATAAGTGTCTAAAATCTGCCTAAAAAAATCTGGAAAAGCATCTAAACGGAATATCGTATAATGGATAATTGTATAATGGATAAACGTCAAACTGGATTAACGTCTAACTACGGTTTCTGATGTTATATGTATAGCCACAGCGAGCGCGGCAGCGCGAGCGAGGCAGGGATATTAGACAATTTTCCATTATACGAATTTCCAGTTAGACGCTTTTCCATTATACGAATTTCCTGTTAGATGATATTCCGTTATACTGTTTTCCGTTATACGTTCTTCTAATTATGCGATATTCCAGTTAGATGATTATCCCTCGCCCGGAGAGTGTCCTATTGTTTTATAGGACAACAATATTTTTGGTTGCCCTACAATGCAATAAGAAGATAAAAATCCCTTTTTGAGTGCACAAGACGGACGGTACATACTTTACTTGGGCGTGTTTGCCCAATTCACGTTTTGTTTTCATACCATGCTACAAAAACGAAGATCGACGTTCTGCTTTTAGGAACTAAATAATTCGTGTAGCAAGGAAACACACTACAGACAGGGCAATATGTCAGTTCGGAACAGAATAATATAGGAAGTATAGGAGCATTTCACAATTTATAGGAGCTTTATAGGAATTCTAAAAAAAAAAAGGAAATATAGGAGACCTGGGAGCCCTGATACTATGATGTTGAAGCATTAAAAGTGTGTCTTCCAACCTGCTACAACAACAAAGAAGTTTTACCTGGCAAAATTGACTTCCATTTTTATGATAAGGCAGTAAAAATATTCCAGGATAAGTTCTCCAGTCACAGCAGAAGAACTTACACAAAACTCAATTAGGAAATCAACGTTAGGCCTATAGTACTCTGCAATACTTTATGTAATCAACTAAGGGACCGTTTATTAAATATCAAGGGAGGAGGAGGGGGACGCAGAAATGAGGAGGGTCATAAAAATTTTTATGTGAAAAGAGGGAGGGGGGGGCTGAATTTTTTTTTTGAAGGAGTTATCTGGTAGGGGGTGTTCCAGGAAAAAAACACTGTGAAATAGGAAGTACACAGCAAGTTACAGAATGTTAATGTAATACATTTAACTCAGCACATCCCACAACGTATTAAAGTAAGCCTAGTAGGATTTGGAACACTTATTTCACGAAAATTAAAATTTTAACACATTTTTTTGGGGGGGTGGGGTCAAAAATAATTCGCCAACATCAAAGAGGGGGGGTCATGATTTTTTTTATAATGATGATGACAATTCGTCAGCTTGCGCCCCCCCCCCCCCAATCCTCGGGTTGAAAAATAATGAAAGGTCCCTATAGTAGTGTCTGCGGCCTATCTTGAGTTCTCCCGCAAAACGAACACAGATAGTACGTTTTCAGTAGCAGAGTGCCTTGTTAATATCCTAGAAGGTTACAAAAACAATGGCGGCCATCGATTAAAGCCACTCCCTCCAGGAAGAAGTAGCCGCTCACAAAATACTTGTAGGACTCAAGATACACCGCTCACACAATAATAACGACAAGAACACAAATTGTGCAACATTAGGCAACGACACCCTGTTCGTGTGCTTCGGTTAAACAATCTGCGCTGGAAAAAAAAATTCCGTTCAGCGACAACACCATCAACCACAAAGGTCGAAACTCAACGAACACAACCTCTCACCTCACAATCGGTTCGTCTTGCCTTTCCCCGTCCAGTCCAACAAAGCAAGCTTCACCGTCAATGCCCCTTCCTCCTCCTCCTCCTTCTTCTTCCCATCCCATTCTCCCAACCCCCACCACTTTAACGTTTGCTTCGAAACGTCTGAGAGAGAGGGAGCCACAACCCCCTCTCCCCTCCCAGCTGGCCTTTAACTCATCTATCATTCACGATGGGCGCTTTAGAAATGGCATCGTGCCGCCTGATTAACAGCGCTCCAAGTCCCTGGCCACTCGTCCCAGTACGTGGACCCACCGTGTCCAACACGATTCCCTAATGACAACAGATTGACTCTTCCAAACCAACGTGGAGAAGCTAGGGAGACCAAAAGTCCACAAGTATTAGTATGGGTTTTTTCGGAGGCACTGTCAAAACTGGTACATCAAATAAATAATGGTAAAATGTACCAAAAACGTGGAGAGTACAGATGCGAGATATGACCAAATAAGAACTATCACAAAGTTACCGTTTAAAGGATTCACCCATAATACAAACACTTTGTTTCTCCCTATGGAATTTCTCTGGGCCAGGTTTTCCCTGGCTATAATTCTTCCCTGACTCAGGGCGTACAAATTTATTTTTGTAATTTGCTGGATGCTTTACCAGATAGTACTCAAACAAATCATTAAACAGTACCTTCGAATTTCCCAAAATGAGACAACTCAGCCTGAAAAACAGTCGACATACACTCTTAGGCCTATTTCTTTAAAATTATAAACTGAGAAACGCAGCTTATTTGATTTAGCACTGATCAGGGTTCGAGAATATTACGTAACCTTGTAACCTGGTTACTGAGGAAAGAGAAAAAATTTAGGAAATCGTGTAGGTGAGAGAGAAAGTCAAGAAGCCCTAAAGACAGATAAGATAATAATACAAAAAAGATCACCAAGAACTTCTCAAATTTTATAAAGTTTACAAGGTTGTAGATCGTTAGTGTTCTGAAATTTGAGGAAATTAGACAAAAATTTGAGGAAATAAAGGGCAGGTTACAAGTGCTGTTGCAAGATCCTCGGAGTCTGGCACTGATTTAGTTAACCAACATAGGACACTGACAAGCTTTTCTTCCGGAATGACACACGCCAAACTCAAAAAAGCCAGTTAACGCAAAATGATGGAAAAATCTCAAAACCTAAGTAAGAAAGAGAAATTAATCTGTATTGAAACGATGGGGTTTGTTTACATTTCATCTTTCGGAATCGGCCCGGATAATTTTGTGACGAAATTGGCAGAGTCATGTGTTAAAATTAATTTTGTGACCAAATTAGCAGTCAGAGTAGTCGGGATGCGCTGTGTTACTTAATTACAATCATCAGCCAAACAATCACCCTAGCTGTCGATGCGCCATTAAGCCTCAAGCCCCCCCCCCTCCCAAAAAAAAACCTATCAAATGTCAAAAAAGCCTACGAGTCGTGTGTTTATGGACGCCATTTTGTATTGTGCCGTCTGCACTGTGATTGGCTGCTTGTCCGAACGTCACAGAAAAAACTCAAATTCCCGATTGGTCAATAAGGGATTTTGTTACGTCACGCCTAGACCGGAAAAGACTTTTTCTCTCGCAAAGGCGTTAACTTCGCGGATGTTGTCTATCGATCTGTCTTTGGACATATAGACCTATAGTCCAAGTGCACTTGGCCTAACGTAAAATGTACGCTTCGAAGGACTTGTTGCAGTTCACACGCAACAAATCTGCGCCAGATCGTGTCAACATTCATGGAATTACAGCTTTTCTATGGTTTTCAACAAAGTTTCCATAAACATCATGAATGAATAAAATTGTGTGTATTGCTCATCCAATGCAACTTGAATGTTTTAACTTGTCAATTCGACTTTTTTTTTAAGCAAAGATGATTCGAATTTCTGATAGCAACGCTCGACTTTGTTTGGTTTACATTAATGTCGAGCCACACGACTTACATTAATGGAAAGTGACATTTACACACAAAAATCACTGCATGACGTTTACATAATTCATGACTGTTTGCATTTGCGTCGTACGGGTTGAAATATATACATGCTGCCACAATACGTATCAAAATATACTTTGAATTTCCAAATACACAAATCAGAAAAGGAAATTTCTTTTTCGTTACGTCAAGGCGGGTTTGGGTTGAGCATGATTTTTACATAAGTTTAATACAAAAATTAGACGTAGAAGGGAAAACAATTATGGAAGCTAAATTTAAATTTTCAACACAATTGATTTCTTGAACTGATAAATCTAGTAAACATAGAGAGTACAATTATCTACCGTTCTGAGATTAATGGAATGTGCACAACGTATATTAGTGATTTGCTTTGTTCTGAAAAAGGCATCTAACCGACTGATGTCGAAATATTAAATATCAGTAATTTATATCAGTATTGTTAAGTAACTTATGGTAAGTATGTAATTTATACGAGAATTGTGCGCTGTGGCTTATTTTACTGTCATTTAAAATGCAATTACTATTCGGGTAGTAAACTGTACCCACCCAAAACCAAAAGTGGCACAAGACCAGACGGCAAGTTTCCAAAAAGGATCGGCCTATGAAGGTAGTGATACCATTCAACCAGGGAAAGGCCTCCAAGGTTAATCTTTTTAGCCATGCTGATCGCACCGACTAGATATTTCAAAAGTTAAATGAAAACTAAAACATTGCTACTCGCGGTAGTAATCTTCAAGTTTTCATACGTCCAAAGCATTTAATACGGTGCGATTAACTTGGCTAATAGGATTAATCTTGGTGGCCTTTTCCTGTTTGAATGATATCGCTACCTTCAAGGCACCACACGCGAGCATGCAGTGTGTGGATTGCTCCTTTCTGTGTATTTTCTTTGTAAATTGTTCCGGAAAAGAACTCAACTCAGCATACTTAAGTTTCTTTATTGATATAATATTACATAGGCTAACACTTTTAACCGAAAAATTTCCTACTAGAAATGGCTGTATATCTCACGAGAATCGTAAACCCAAAATCAAATTATTTGTTCATGGGTTCGCATTGTTCACAGGTCAGATCTACAGATGACCTGATGGACTTGGGTTATAGTTGTTTCAATTTTATAATCGCGACATAAACACACTTTATCTAAATCTAGCTTCTTAAATCTTGGGAATAAAGATAAGGGGGTGCCTTTATTTGCTGTCCAAGAAGTGGCTATCGCACAATTTACTCATCACGTCTGTCTTAAAGGCGTTAACGATTTTTAATGCTAATCCGACTAGTATACTTATCTTGTTTTTTAGTAAGACATGAAAGTAACAAAGTAACTCTCGGTTGAAAACGAGAAAAATGGACGAAAGCACGCAGATTTAGTGTCCAATTTTTAGGGATTTTAATGCAGTCTTATACCATGCGCCATGGCTGTTTGCTGTCAGGTGCATATCACGTGACTGGGCTAGTCCAATCAGACGGCCAAACAGCCGTTGTTCTCGTTCGTCATTGGCTAACTCATGGTGACGTCACGGCAAACAGCCATTGCGCATGGTTTAGGAGGTTTGCAAAACTCAAAGACGAGGACCCTTTCCAGACTGTTGTCTCCACAACAAAAAAATAGTATTAGGCCTGATTATATTGTTGTATTCGCGTGGCAACCCTCCGCAGGCGTTCGTTTTCAGTATAAATAAGATTGTGACTTACAAGATTTGCATATTTTTTTAATTATGGCTTCGCATTTCGAAAGAATCACAAGACTTTGCAGGCCGATCCTCTTTAAGCCCTACCAGCCATTCAATAACCTGCCACGCATCTCCAGAAGCCGCCTGCCTACCTATACACTCAGCACAAAACGCGCGTAAGCATCTCGAGTCCGAAAACTGACCGAAACCACATAGGCCTCAAGGCAAGTCCCTCGCGTTCCCTGGGACCTCTCCGCCTGACCATCCGGGTCATCCTATTATGGGTCCAAATCGAGTCGGAATCCACCAATGATTGACTTTGGGGCTAATCCGCTCAGGGTTGGAGGTGCAGTGAGGCGGGGAAATGGGGGGGGGGGGGGGGGGAGGGGGGAGGGAGCCTCGGGAAGGAAGAAGGGGTGGACCATTCCTTTCCTCAAGAAATCCGCCAAAGGATAGGGAAGAACTAATTTTCGGTGGTGGGAAAACAGATAACGGAGTTTATCTGAAAGCGACATACACTCCCTGCTGCAGGGAGGCAGATGGGTGGTAAAGGGGGTAAGGGGGAGGAGAAACGTTCAGTACTATTTTTAACGCCTGAGCACTGTAAAGAAAATCCCATTTCGACTTAATTTCTGTAACGACTACTGTATAAATAGTTCTCTGTTGTGGTAATGTTATGTTTATTTGGTAGACGGAAAGATTCAGCAGCTAAGTAGTACACAGGTAATATACTCGCGCAAGGGATGTACAGCCGCCCAAAGAAATAGTCCCACTTTAAAATATCCTTACGCGGTAAGAGATATGTAAACGTCGGCATTAAAATTACCCCTTGGGCCATCGGCAATTCCCTGTGGCAATTTTAATGTCGACGTTAAACGAATCGCTGCCTCGTACAGGGTTCAGACAATTTTTAAATTCTCAATTTCCCTGACATTTCCAAGTTTTCCAGATGCCTCCAATGGCAATTTCCAGGTGTTTACAAGATATTTAGTTAGGGAAACAGGCAGTATAACTAACGTTTTTATTAATATTTGTACGAAATTAATCCAACATCGCAGAAAACTGCTGTTTAGAGACTAGTCAGACGGGACTAAATGCATTTTCGTCACAAATATTGGTACTAGCCTAAGATTTGGTTTACCAAAGTTATGTCTAAAATTTTCAAGATGTTAAAGCACAAATTAAAATATTTGCTACTAGCCTAAGATTTTCTTTCTGATTCGCTAATTTAATGGAACTTACAGACCAGACACAAAAGCCCTTTTCAAATTTCCCTGTCTTTCGCCAGGTTTTTAAAAAAAATTTCTTGTTTTCCCTGAAATGTCCCTGATATTTTGGCTCTATTTTAATTTTCCCAGAGGTTACCAGGTTCTGTCTGAACCCTGTCGTAATGATATTTTAAAGTTGGGACTATTTTGTGGGCGGATGCACATTCCTTGGTGCAAGTTGTGATTATCTGCATTCTAGTTGTGGGGTAAACTATAGATGGCACCCATCTTGTTCTTGAGCCATTGGCTTCTTTACCCTGAATTACGTATTGATGTAACACACTTCTTGATGTAAAACTCTACAAAACCCGATAACACCTTACAAAAAACAACATACCCCGAAAAACACCCATCTGAGTTCCTTTTTTTTTTAGAAAAACCACGGTAAACGTTTTTCAAACAAAAGAAAAAAATAGTAAAGCTGTAACCCGATTCCCCTATCCACACTTGGTGCCGTTAATGTCAAATTGTTCTTCATCATTTCACAGCATTACATAATTATTATTATTACTCGTTGTTTAAACTTGTCCGACGTGTAAACAACAAGCCAATCTCTCTTAGGCTACAGCTTTAATGTTTACATTGGTGGTTTCGCCGACTATACAGAGCCGGGAACAAGCTGTTCTGCTCGCTGCCCCCCTCCCCATGAGATACTCTAGCAGGTAAATCCGCACCCCCCCCCCCCCCCAAAAAAAAAGGCAAACTGTTTACATAAATCGCCGTAAAATTCAGCTGCACCTAACGTAAGATTTAACATCTATGTACAGTCAAATCAAGGTTAACAGTAAGGTTTATCGGCCACACACACGAATTTCCGAAACAACTCATCTCGATTATACGAAAAACTAATACGATTTTTCACGCCAGTCCATCAAAAGCTTTTCTTTCAAATTTTTTTTTATACATCAGCAAATACACACGTATAGGCTAGTACGACGCGAAAGGTAGGTAGTTTGCAAGCTGACGCGAGAGCCATTTTTTCCTGCTTAAAAACACACGGTAATCGCATTGGATACGGTCGTAACGGGGACTGCGTAGTCTGCCTATAAACATTCTGCGGGTTCAGGGGAGATAAATAACACACAAAAAAAAAACACCTGCGGCCGTTCCATGACCTACAAGCACACTGTTAATCACACGGGAATTTTTGTCTCCAAATTCGGGACCTTCAGACACTTTCGCCCTCAAATTCGGGACCTTAGAGACACTTTTGCCCTCATATTTGGGACCTTAGAGACACTTTTGCCCTCCAATTCGGGACCTTAGAGACACTTTTGCCCTCAAATTTGGGACCTTAGAGACACTTTTGCCCTCAAATTCGGGACCTTAGAGACACTTTTGCCCTCAAATTCGGGAACTTGCACACTTTCGTCTTCAAATTCGGGATCCTAGGTACACTCCTCAAACTTGGGAGATAGGGACGAAAGTCGGGACCATGTGATTTTTTGTGTGTGTTATTTTTTTTAGGATGGGGTTGGGGGGAGTACGTGCGCCCGTCCGATCCCACCTCCCCCGTGCCCATCCAGGCCTGATTTACGTTTCAATATTTAAAGTCTTCTAAAACTTAATGGATCAAGTGCAAACCTTTCCCTTTATATTTTAAGCAATTTCAAGAAAGAATTCTATTTTTTGAACTTTTGTGGTAGAGTTACTTGTTATGGTCTGGCAAAATTTGAAACCCGTTTTATTCCTACATGTTTTATTAAAAGCCAAATATGGAAGGTCTGAAAAATGAAGGCTGTTAACTGCCGTTATCCCGAAATATTTCCACAATGAGTTTACTTTCCCACTAAGATAGGTATCTTTTTCTGCGTGAATCAAAATCAGATCGTACTTTGCAACATTGACAATTATTATGCTTCTGATGGACGCACAAATGTTACGATCCCCCAAGTTTATGGCCATTTGATCTCTTTCACACGCCCTGGCTTAGTTACAATTCTTAATTTAAATTGACAGCCAATCTTAACCGAGTAAGCCACTGTCAGCATCATTAAAGTTAACGATATACAGATGTTGCCATTTTCATCGTGCACACGATGACCGAATGACACAAACTCGACACTAGTTGTCGTTGGTAATGATTTGAAAGATGTCAATGGGAAATATGTAATTCGAAGAATTGTTATTTTTTTGAGAGTGTTAGAATTGAACACACTTATAAAATATTGCATTTGTTCGCCGCATCTAATTTTTATTTATCAACAGAATTAATAAAGTATAAGTTAACGGCAAAATTTATATCATTCAGCCCGTCCATTTTACGTTTGTAGCGATCCAACAAGCGCAATAGCCAAGAGCGTCATAATGACAACCCCGATTATCGGCACAAATACCACGACATTACTTATTTTGTACGACATTCTCTCTTCAAGCGTTAGTATTTTATTATTTTATTTTCATTTCACGTTCGTACATTAGCCTAATGTTTTATTTAATCATAAGCACTACACCGCATAATCGCAGCGGCTTTTCGTGTTGGACGTTGATGAATTAAAGCTGTCGCAAACGAAAAGGAATGTTATCAATTTTTATTATTATTGTAATTATTATTTTATTATTAAGAACATTTTCATGAGGTTTAAAGAAATTCATTCCGCTATAATTATAGGGAAGAATTAACGAAAAATATCTAAAACACCATTAGGCCTAATTTCTTATGACAATTACGCAAATAAGAAAACGTCGCTTTCAGATTGTTATAATAAATCACGTTCATTTTTTTTACATTTTGTCATAACATAATTATAAAATGGGCGTTAGCACAAATGCATCTTTGCATTCGCACAAGTCTGTTTTCTGTGTATACCAATGATGACTTTGATCGTTGTAAGTAATTTTAAGGGAATTTTTGAGAATTGACAGACATTATTCGTTTCGAAATTTTAACGCAGATTTCCGTGAGGATAATTTAGTCACTGTAAATGCAGTGAAAACACTGCAGGGCAGTGAGAGCGGCCGATTGGCCTACGGAAACTCATTCATACCTGCCCTCGTCTGGAAATTGTTCACGTATAAAAGAAGACAGAAAGCCGACGGATCAACAAGAGTTAAATAAATGTAGATTCAAACTTATTTACACTGCCTTTTGGACTTATATCACAGAGATGCCTGAGTGGGGACTTGAACCCATGAGGTTTGAAACCAAAGGCCGAGGTTGTATCGCTGAGCAATCTGACACGGCCAACTAAGCAACTAGCACAAAAAATGTAATGTCATAGTCGTCATTGTGACAGTAAGCACCACCCCGTCTTCCTTCAAATCGTTAAAGGGATATACCTCCCAGCGCCATTTTTCTCGATCCTCCACATCAAGTACGGCCCCAAAGGTCTATTTCCTTACCGCTAGTCTTTCCCTTGCTAAAAATCCTTTTTAAAATGTGGCGTCTAGGAGATTTTCTGTTGAATATAATGGCACTTTATTTACTAACGATCCGTCACTAAATGATGCATTGCGCGCATACAATAATCATGACGTTTCATCTCTGTTTGTACATCTACTAATTTTCTAATAATTACCACGAGATCTAAAACCTAATAGACAAATGCGGTAAAAATTAAAATTAATTATTCCAATAGATCGCCGAAGCAAAATTATAAGACACTAGCCTAGAAAATTATAAATTGTGATGTTAAAATACGAGAATCATTCCGGTTTGTGACGACACAATCGTTGACTTGATTTTGTCTCGTGTACTATTCACAAAGCCAACCGAGACAGCAGCTATGCGAGGAACGCAGCTACCACCCCAGCCGACCTTGGCACTGTAATTGCTCGGAGGATGATCTGTGCGTAGCTGTAATTTGGCACGCGGAATGTTATAAGGCAGGCCGGGTGTCCCTTTAACGTTCGCAGTTTAAACCCACAGTACCTGAGATTTATCTTTGTGTAGCTTGTGTGTGTGTCACCAATAAACACATTTATTCTTCAATTGCTAAACGGTTTAATGTTTCTGAAGGATACAGAAGATGGAACTGGATTGAGACCTAAGTTTTTGGCCACGACACAATACCTTTAAAAAAAAAAAAAAAAACAACTGAAGGAACACACCTCCTAGTAGTCTTTCCTGTATGACCCAGGTTTACAACATTAGTTTAGACGTGTGTAAATGTTGAAAGGGTAGTTATTTTCCTATTTTTAGTCCTCGTGAGAAACGAGGTTGCTACATTTACCCTAACCTGTGTAAGTGTTGTAAAAGCTATTTCGAGCAGGAGGCTCGAAATTAGTGAAAAGTTCGGCCTATACCCTTTTAAAACATATTATGAATACCCTATATACCAAGTGATTAAGCCTAAATACTGATTTATCAAAACAAAATCACACGAATGGGGACTGCTAATAATATGATCGAAATGCTCGTCGTCATTTTTCTTGAAAAAGAATAACAGCGGCTCCGAAAATTCACGAGTAAACCATTATTGACGAGGTGAAATTTTCAATGAATACGTTCGGTTCAAATGAATCATCCCTGGCTAGGATCACGTGTTTTTACTGCAGGAAATTTTAAAAACCTGGGTTAAAATAAGGCACCAAATTAATGCAATTAGCAATATGTCCTCTTTGTCTACCATTGTGTCATTGCCCTAATTTTTTTACGCACCCATAAATACCCTGTACCTTTAAAACTGACGACCAACGGCCAATTGGGTGTGTAGTGAGGGGAGGGGGAGGGGATATTTTTTTTATCGATCTTCCCTTTCGTATCCTACCTGTAAATGCACCTATTTCGGGGACGTTGAAACCAGCGATCAATAAACTCAAACACACACACACGCACAAGAGTCACCTCTGTAGCTCCCCCACCCGAACCACCACAAACAATGATCTATTGGATAGCGTTCGTCGAATGATGATGTTGGTTATCAATAATTCTGGTGGGTAGTTTTCCCTACACAGTTGTATTTCGAAGCATCGTGAACATAATAGTTGAAAATGCTGCAATAGGCCGTGACTAACAAAAAAAAAAAAAAGAAAAAGAGGTGTTTGAACTGAATGAAAACGACTGTAATTAAAGCGTTTTTGTACATTTTTCACTTTCACTTTCGATTATTTTACGTTTCAAGTTAGACAAAACGATTTGGGTGGAGTTTAAATATTACTGCAAACCCGCTGCCGTGACGGGCCATTCAACCAACGTAGATGTATAGCAAACAGTAGAATTTTTATCTTTTCTCGGATAGTACAAAATAAACAAACAAATGTATAAACATCTGCATCACATAATAAAACACCTCAAGTTGAAGAGAAAAAAAAACAATTGTATTGCTTCTGAGAAGAACGAAATCGACAAATTTGAAGTATATACGATTTTGTTTGTTCAGTCTTGTGCGAGTTGCCTTATACGACGACAGATCCAAGTAGACCTAAGTTTTAATCTTTAGTTTTAGTTCTTAGTTTGAATAAGACACGGAACTAAAATTAATGTGGGATTTCGAATAAAATATACATTTTTTTTTTTTTTACCAAAGAGGCTAGTGACTGCTGCATCGACTTTGGAAACACCCATTACACGGGAATATTTTCTGTGACCTGCAGACGACACTTTGACTGAATGCTCAACGACTGTTTGACTTAAATAATTGACATCAAGATGCCTCAGTAGACCCTGCCAAAATAAGAGGCACTCCCCAAAAGGTGTTTTATTCATGGTTTTTATTTTTTTCTGATCTCATTAGGAAGCTAAATTTTGATCTGAAGGTGAGATTGAAAGAATCGGCCGTCTCCCTAATACTCTGCTTCCCAAGAAACCATAGCGTTTACATAGTTTATAATGATTTGAATGTCTACAGAACTGTCATACAGCAAGATACCATGTCAGCATGCACCTTTAAGAATATTTTACGTAGCGTGAACGCTTTTCATAGACGCCGTTGATGCGGATCAGGTTTGTAATTAGGAGGCGGTAAGAGAAAGGATTTTTTTTTGGTCCAGGGGTTGTAAGACTTTTCTTTTATATGGTTAACATTCGTCCGGCAATCAACCCGAAAAAAAACCACTTGAAAAAACACACAATAAAAACCGTACCTGCCCACCCTTGTCGTCGTGTAGCGAAACCATAGTCTAAAACGGATTATCTGAAACGTTTGCTTTACACGGTAGAATTTATCAGATTTAAACTAATTCACCGAATGTTTGCATATGTAGGCTGGCTGCTCAGTTGCTATGATAGTTTGTATTCGGATTTCAACTCGACATTTCGTGCTCAAACCAATACTTGAAATTCAAATCGTATGTAAACAGACGCTTAGCAACTCGATTTCAAATCTACGGCAACTTTTACGAAAGGAAAGATAAAAGCGACTTCTAGAGGACTTTTCTGTTCTATGGCACTTTATATACAAGTGTGATAAGTTGTGGTTTTAACGCGTTGACCTGTTTCTCTACACACGCAACGAATTAAAACAAAAGTACAGCAATAACAAAATACATAACACGATTCTTAAAATTACAAATAGCCTAACCAAAATGTTAAAGGTTACAAATTTAACTAGCGTTATCGTGGGCCTACGAACATGTGACGATTTACTGAAAAGTCGGAATGGACGATATTGGGGTAGTTCGATTTCATCGAGAGATGTAACGAGTATTAGCGCATTGTTTTTTTTACGTTCCGCAGTTATAAAATCCCTGTCGAACGTACGAAAATAGGCATAGGCTAGTTCAAATGGATGTTTAATAATTTCAAATGGTTTTTAATTAATCATGGGACAAAGCTTATTTTTTTTAATGTGTGTAGGCAGTAATAATTATAAGGATTCAGAAAAAAATAAATGTGTGTACCCTAAGTTGTATTACGTAATTAACAATGGCATGTTCATTTGACTAATTTACAAAATCGTTTCAAATGGCGAAATACCGCAAATATCACAACGTATCACGATAACCGCATCAGGTAATGATAATAAGCAGGCAGGCCTATACCATTCCAACACGGTAATTCGGTAATTTCAATTAACTTAGTTCATTTCTTACACGTTTATCGACAGTTCTCTAATTAATGACTGCTTCTAGCCATACAGTCACATCATTTTAAAGGGGTTTTTCTTTTTAATTTTTCAGAAGAACGGAGCCCATGTTTATGTAGTTAGATAAACGCCTTTTAAAAGTATCAATCATACCGCACAGTAAACTGAAAAATTAAGTCCGTAATGATTACGAACCATAGTTGTTAATTAGCTAACTCTAAATTCAATAAAATATGGCATTCCAGCGACTGTGGCTCTTAAACTTGAAATCGTTACATTGGTCATTACTGGAGATACATTTTGTAAACATTACCAGATTAAATTCCCTAAGGATGACCTTATGCATTTTGTAGCACTATGGAAAGGGTAGGTTTAAATTCAAGTGTACTGATTAAATTAATTAGAGTGATGATGGTGGATAGTGACTATGCTGCATAGCGGTAAGGTGCGGGGAAAGGGGGGGGGCGGAAGGGGGGCTTCGCCAAATCTTGTGCAGGGTGCATAACACTAGGCCTCTATTTGGTGGGATATTTGTGCACTAATGCTGCGAATAGTTTCTCAGGTTCGAATATTTATGTTTTTTTGTCATTTAATTCTTACGTGTTCAGTGTTCACGGAACACAAACACGTAAAGGAAACAGATTCTTATTAAAATACATGCCGTTTATTTTAGTTCGGCAAACTTTATGTAAATGCAGGGCAAATTAACCCTCAATTCGTATCACAACGTTAATGAAAGCATCAACGCGACCTCGAATAGGCCTAAATAAGAAGGTTTACAAACTCCATTAACATCGCAACTTGTATAACTCGATGTTGTTGTTAGCGATCGTTGGTCGGTTTTACTTGGCGTAAATGTTTACCGGTTACGTTTGCAGACTATAAAGCTTATCGTATATTTATCGCCTTTTAATGTTTGCCCCATAACAATTATTCTGTATTGCGAAGCCAATGCATTGAAGCACGAATAAACGTAAGAAAACTGTCTTATACAGTATTCGTGACTAGGCCCACTGAGTTACAACAAAAAATAGCCCCTGTATAGGTCACACGTAGGTATACTCAGAGCATGGGGAGGGGGTGGGGAGGGCCGCCCTCCCTCACACACAACATTCCTTTTATCGAAAAATGTCACAATAGGCCTATCAATCGCCGTTTTTCACCAAATCGCACACACACACACACAAATCCCGCACAAACAGCCTCCAAACATCTCAAATCCTGTAATTTTAAAATCCTCGGTGGGTAAAAACAACACCGCAAACTGCACAAAACTGCAAAAAACTTTATAGCGCTGTAGTCGGAGGGTTGAACGCACGTAAACACACAGCCATCCCCGGCGGCGGCGCAGCTCGGCGACCCGTAATTTTGTTGCACAGCACGGGCGCCACAATTTATGCAATTGCGTTTATATACGCACTCAAAACAAGGACTGAATGAATTTTACTTACATTGGGTTTGATGAATTCCAATAAATGTCGTCTAGCCGAACGCACGAGACGTCCAACGGTAAGGCGTCCAGAACGGCGACCAGAATTAAAACTAAAAACCACGGCATTTCCACGGCGGCAACTCCTAAGTTTTTCCTGACGAAAAAACGCACTTTCGATGTTGGTTCCAGGGCTGGAGGGGTTCCTTATTCAAAAACCAACAATATAACAACGGCCGTCGAGCACACAACATCCACAGCGTTGCTTGCAAGCGACAACAACAAGCGCGGCAGTTGTCTTTTGTAGGGGCGGGGGTGGTGGCTTAATGTTGAATACGAACAGCGTGGCGTACGTTTTGTGACACGTTTTGGGGGGGTGGTGGGGGCGGAGGGGAGCGCAGCCGCACCTTTACAAACTCGTAAACTCGGGCCGTAGAGAAAGAGAGCAAGCAGGTAAATTCCAGCAGCAACACGATCCCAAAAAAATTTAAAAACCGCACCACGCGAAAACGCGTGGCTCCGAAGGGCACAACATGTACACACGGGCGAAGGGCGGAAAAAAAAAACAACAACGAAGAAAAAAAAAACAACACTCGAAAACTCCACTTCTTCGGGGACAACAACAACACCACCGTGGTATGCCACTAACCCGTCCCCGTCACGTCAACAACAATCACCAAAACCAACACGACGCAGAGACTCCACGGGGTCGGGGGGAGATTTCGACGCGTGGCACAACCGTACGGCGGCTGTCGTGATCCTAGCCGCGGCTCCTTCCTTCAAACCCCGGCTTCCCGGCGTGAAACACCGGTCAAACTCGCCGTCGCACCCGTTTCGTTCACCAGCTCAGCTCGGCTCCTCACGCACCGATCTGTCGCCGCCAAGCTCCACCAGGCAACTGAGGCCCAAGTCACCCAGCGGCGTTGTTCGCCCCTCTTCGATGGATCACGTGGCCGGAGTAGCGGCGTTGGGGCTTTTCACTCGCTTTGCCACGGCATGGCATGGCAAAAACCGGTTACTAGTTAAATCTTCTTTAGCCACCATGGTGCCGCAAATTCTGCTTGCCAATACGAAAACGCAGACAATAGTGCAGTGAGAAGTGCAGCTGGCCACTTCTCCCCCCCCCCCCCCCACTATTACCTCCCCCTTCCCGAAAGCCACTTCACACCCTAACATAACACAATAGGTGGTAAGAAGGGAGGCAGCTAGGCAAAAAATGAAGTTTTGAGGCAGTTGTAATCGCCGGCCCGTTGTCTGACCAGGTTCCAGCTTCACGAGGTTAAATTCATTGGCGCAGAATCGTGACAACAATGGAGTGTTAATAGTGATTTAACGAGCGGTTCATCGATAAAATCGACTTATTCGCGGGTCAATGTGTATTAAATCGTCATTAAAGTCGATTTTATCAGCACTTGGCGGAGACAGTTTTGTGTCCCAGTTCTGAAGAAATTTAAATTACGGCGGAAGCACCGCTACTATACGTAGATGCACTTTTCAACTGCTAAGTATTGGGAAAAATAACGGCACAAATACTTACACGACAACAGCGCCACTTCATAGATGAACGGTGATTTTAGTGGTAATTACTGGAATCAACAGTGCGATATGGAAATTTTTTTAGGCGAACGTTGACTTCACAGGTAAAGTTCCAACAATAATGGGACAAAAATCCCGACTGCAGCGCCACCCACTATTTTGATTGTTGATTTTAGTGGTAGATATTGGAAACAATATCGCGACACAAATAACGTAATGCTGCAAGCCATGGTGCAGGGAAAGGGGCTTCCCCCAGAACGAATTTAGTCATGCGTTTTTACAAGCGTGCCACAATGCTAATTAAAATTTCCTCCCGAGAATATGGAAAGAAATGTACCCTTCAGATACAGGATGCGGCAGTGATGCACCGTAAAAAGCTTCAGCTCCCCACTGGGGGAGCTAACAGTGCTCCTCAGAACCAATTGGCTTTATTCGACCTCATCCGGAAATGTTTTCTGGCTGCGCCACAGTACGTAGACAAACTGAACAAAAAATGGCTTTGCCGTTTAGAAAAAAGCAGTGGAGCTCGTACCCCCATGAAACTCACAGCTGTGAAATTACACAATTAAAATCACGGGTTAGAGTTCACTCGAACGAAGCTTACTATGATTTGAACTCCAATTCCAGGGAAAAAGTAGGCCTACTGATTTCTCTCTGGCAAGTCAGAAAGTTAATGCAATTTGCGTTTGTGTATGTTTGAAATATGTGTGTTGCTTTTAGCGGACCACATGTAGTATTATCAGATAATTTCTTTACCTTGATCCCTCCATCTTCTTTTTAATGCATGTATTTAATGCATGTTTTATGTGTGTGTTGCATTTAGCAGACCACATGTAGTATTATCAGATAATTTTTTTAATAACCTTGATCCCTCCATCTTGTTTTTAATGAAATGTGGTATTCCCGTTGCTTGTACTGATCGATCCTAGTTAGGTATAGATACTTTTTCTCAAGCGATCGTTGCACTGCCAAACTGACAACGACGCCTTGCGCAAGCGCTCGGATGTTTTTTTTCAGTCTGAAATGCAACTTGTGGTACGTCAAATAATCGATATTATGCTAGGCTCTTATCGTAATCCTATTTGATACTATTTGAAAGAATAATTGATGGAAATGATAAACGACTGCAGTGCTATTTAGTTTAATCTAACGTTGATTACCGTGTTAAGTATTTGAAATAAAGACAGGGCAACGACAACAAAGAACCGTAGCGCCCAGGGGTGCCCAGAAAGGAGGGGGAGGGTTCACTTTGGCGCATCTCCTCACTGGCATTTTAGGGGGGGGGGGAGGGAGTGGATGCAAAAAAGAAACATACAAAATATTTTTTTGGGTTTGTGTTTAGCCTTCAAATTCAAATTTTCTCCAGCTTCAGAGTGACGTTTCCCCCTTGAACTCTCCCCCCCCCCTCACCCAACTAGGAGCTAGAGAAATAAATAACACAATTTACACATCAAAATATTGGGGGGGAGGTGATACTTTTCCCAAGGATTGCAAAGTGACTCCCAACCCCCGACCTGATAGTGAATTTTGTCTCATTTGGGCCCCAGACTCGTGAAATTTGGGCCCACCCTGCCACCTGGAACACCCTTCTTTGCACCACCCCCAATTCTGGCACTGGACAAAAGTAATGTACCAGTGCAGTGCTCCTTCGTACATAAACATTAATAGGAAACAGCGCAAAATAAATAATGCGCGGCTGCAGCGCCACTGTGTAGACATAAGTTTGTTAAAAACGTCGCCTGTTTATAGGGCAGTCTTATTGTATATAACTCTATGCTGGAGCCAGTAACAGGGTTACCTGCAAGGGTCACTGGAGGGGGAAAGCCGCCTTACTGAAGCCAATGCTGTTAAAACGGATGTCTTAGGCCTATAACGCGCGATTTTTGTCGATTTGTTGGTAGTTGCTGACATTTTTGAGCAAGTGGAATCTTTTCTTTTCCGATTACAACCTAGCAGCATAAGGGATTGGAGAAAACAACGTTTTTTTAAGCCTATGAAATCCGCTCTCAAAGCACTGCCTTGACTATAAGTGCCGTCGTTTAACCCTCCATTTTTATCTAGTGCCCCTTGCAGCTATCTCGCTTGTAGCCAATATGACGTCACATGACGCTGCTCCGTACCGATTGGAAATAAGTGGATTACAGTTGAAACCACCAATAGCAAAAGCCATCCATTCGTCATCGTATACCATTTCTTGGTAAAAAAAAAAAAGTCCAAGACGCATTGCGAGCTTTGTGAAGGTACGCTGGGACAGGAACCCTGAGCAAAGCGAGCAAGTATACAGCCCAATTTAATGGTTAGCGTGTCGTCTCCAGACCAAGAGAATGCCGGTTCGAATTCCATGAGTGACACTAGTAACATTACTTTTTTTTTTTTAGTTAATTTCTTTGAGCCTTAAGTCCGAAGCAATTTAATGCTCGTGTGGCTGAACTGGCTCAATTTTGAACATTACCAGACTTTTTTTTGAGAAGAAGAAATATCTGGTAAAGGGAGGAGCCAACCCGGGGATTTGAACCGGGAAACCTCCGATTCATCGTAGGGGCCGAAAGATTGTCCAGAATTTGCAGATTTGTTCCCACAGCCACTGAAGGATCATGGTAGCCTCTCAAGCTACTCTGGCCGGCAGCCCTGGCAGGGACTTTGTTCGACCAGATCCGCAAACCTTCTGCAACCAGGCTGAGATCCCTCGCCGCTCAGCCACGACGACTTAACATTACTTACATCAAGAATTTATAGGGTTGGGGAGGAGAATTTGTGACTGAGACCCCCTACTAAAAAGTCTTAGAGTCATTCCTATTAGTTCCGTCTAAGTTTATAGAGGGCGTCACAAGTCTTATGTGGGAATTTCTACTCAGTTTTCAGCCCAAAATTAAACTAAACTAAACGAAACCATCTTGCATTTAATTATTATTTAGTTTAGCTTAGTTGTAATTTAGTTTACTATTGATTTGGGCTGAAAAATGAGCACAAATTACCAGATGGAACGCGTGGCGCCCTCCGAAAACTCGGATAGAACTAATAGGAAATAATGTAACACACTTCAATAGAGCAGGACATTTGCCGCCATATTGGCACCAGTATGAGTTTTGGAGAGCATAACTACAAGGTGCACTACATAAAAATGGAGGGAAAAACAACGGAAGAGCGGATTTCTTAGGCTTAAAATAACCTTGTTTTCTCCAACAACAAAAATCGCGCGTTTTAGGTCTAAGAAATTACTCTTCACAGCATCGGCTTCAGTATGACGCCCTTCTGTTTCTCTCTGCAGTGCCCCTTGCAGCTAACCCATTAAGGCTCCAGCATAGAGTTATATACAATAATACTACGTCGTGTCACTGCTCTATTGGGACATTTTAAGAGTTACAAATTCTCCTCCCCAACCCTATGAATTCTTGCTGACATCTCCCCCGCCCCCTTCTATTTTACCCCATCAAAGGGTTCCCTGCAAATTGTTCTTAAGTGTCTTCCTCTTAAGATAGGAAATTATTGGTCGTCAAGCCTCAAGCGCTACGAGACCAGAGATGTAAGTGGGTTATTTTTTCCGATCCATGACCCACCTGCCCCACTCGACCCACCCGATAAAGAACAAAATGTGACCCACCGACCGGGACCCATCCGTAGGTTTTATTTTTAAGGTAGACCTTTCTGGACTTTTCCCCCCAGATTGTCCTTACAGGGACCCTTTTCTAGGACCTTTAGGAAACCTTCTAATTAAAGCTTTTGTTTTATTAAGTATGACATAAATGCAGAAGAAGCATTTCTGCCCCGGCCTCTTCCTCCCCTTCCCAGGTTATTTTGGGTCGTTGGGTGAACGGTCTTGACCCATTCCCCACTTGGCCCACGATAAAAATGTGACCCATTTTGACCCACCAACCTATGGGTCAGTTCCATCTCTGCTCCTAATGGTAAGATTATATCGAACGAGAAGCACAAACGGTTGTGAGCCATTTTAAAAGGTCAATAGAAACTTCAAATTTGAGATAAGAATTAATTTGAATTTTTAAAATACTTTTTCATATATGTTTCCAGCACAGCTGTGGCTTTCTCTGTTCCATGGCAGTCACCAAATTAAAAGAAAACCCCTGAAAATAGACACTAAGCCGATTTTCTTGCCACTGTGATTTCATCCATAACATGATATTGGCCTACGTTGGTCTACAATCAAGTTACAAGAACTAAAAGTATAGAGATTGAAACGTCCTGTACCACAAGCCGTTTCTCAGCTAAGATAACGAGTCCGTCATATTTGAACAGCTAATATTACAAACAAATGAAAGTAAGAAGGTTGTTGAGTTTAAAAGACGTTATGACGTTATCGTTGTGAGATGTCAGCATTATAAGATGCCACATATGTAAGATGCCTACCAAAGCATCGGGTTTAAAGATACTAAACTGCTAAGGTGGCGAAAACATCGTGAAAACGGATGCAAAATTTTAAGATGCCAAAGCATCTTACTTTAAGACGGCAAACTATCTTACTTTAAGATGCCAAAAACGTCTTAAAAAACGGATGCAAATATCACATCGTACTTTACACTACTAATATAGTCAAAATGGTACCCCACCTTGCCCTACTAGCAGGTTTATTCCAGTGTCGGCACTGTTTTTTTTTATCATGAAAGGAATAGGGGTACATGTTCAGATCATATCACCACCGTGGTTTCTTGTGAGACTCACGATCCGACCACAGTCGACCACAAAAGAGTGTGTGTGGGGGGGTTACTGGAAAAGTGACCGCGGGCTAATTCAGTGGCAATCGACGGTTTTTAAGCAAATTAGAATTTTTTTTTTTTTTTTTAAATGTCCTGTTTTCTCGATAACACGAGAGGGTCAATCAGTGGCGTAGCTACGTTACGTGGGGCCGGTGGCAAATGAGCCCTTGGGCCAACCCCCCCCCCTCCTTAATATACAGGATGACCCATAAAAATTTCTTAATCTACACTGTACTTCTAATTATTTTTTAAATTTTTGTTATTGTAAAAATGGGACTACTTTTTCGTACGACAGTCAAGTGGCCCCTGTTTTCACTTTTTTTTTGTCTGGTGTTGGGAGAAATTTTCCAGCTCGTGCGGTTTTTTTAATGGGCCACCGCATTTTTTTAATGATAGGGAGATGGACAGACGCGGGGCGGCTCAAAATTGTTTTTAAAATACAGTTTATATCAAATAAATAAAACTAGTGTACTACAAAAGAGCCTTTTTTAAATCTCAATTATTTCTTTTCTTTCGGGGGCCCCCTGAAGATGTGGCCGACGCCACTGGGGTCAATGACGAAAAGAAACGAAACTGCAGGCCGAATATTGTCACTGGTAACACAAGAGCTGGTTTAATACTGACAATTTTTACCTTCACAATTTAGATCCCGAAGTGAAAATAAAAATAAAAAACTGAGTTCTTGCTCAGCGTTAAGTTTTTATCAGTTTGGGAACGTAACAAGTTATTGATAAAAATTTAACGCAATTAAACTATACGAACTGTAATTCCTTTATATACAGATTATTAACGGAGAAAATACTCGATTTTACGATGACTTGAAACGCTCATACTAATTCTCTTTAGTTTTCATCTTCACAGAGACTCCAGAATTGGTTGGTCTCCGAACCACCAACAAACTTCCATCGCTATTCCCTTCGCTCCATTCACGCACGAAAAGCAAACGGCAGAGGCGACGCGAGCGACAATCTCGCCATCTTACGGCAGTTTCGTGCAACTACGAGAAAATAACGTTCTTTTTTTGCAAGCGCCAATAACGATCAATAAATGACTTCCGTAGAATTAACTACGCTTTTAATTCCTGTCTGCGATTAAAAAAAAAAACCTTTAGGTCCTTTGCTTAGTGTATTATACTATAGGAAATGACTGAAAGTCGCTAAATGTTTTAAGATACCGACGATGGCTCAGATGCGGCGTCGTTGGTTAGCAGATGCACGTGCTATGAACGCTTCTTGACGGAGCGCCATAAAATAGTTTTTACGTACGGCATTAGTACAATTAAATAAAATAAATTCTATTAGGCCAGTTGATTTAATAGTGTCGGTATAATTTATTGGAGAAAGTGAAGCTAGCGTAACGTAGCATATAACGGACACCAAATTGCAAAATGTTGGTTGGTAGGTTGGTTTATTGGTTGGTTTACTTTTTGCAGTCTGGGTGAATCCCAAACGAAAGGTTTTGGATTGGAATAAAATTTGGTACATCGCTTGAAAACCCCCAAAAGTATTCCTGACCTAGAATTTGTTGTAAATCAACTAATTATTACGGAAGAAATTACATATTTTCGAATTTATTTCTAACACTCATCAGTGCAAACGTGGAATCCTGAACGTTAATCGTATAGAGCAGTGACACGACGTAGTATTATTGTATATAACTCTATGCTGGAGCCTTAATGGGTTAGCTGCAAGGGGCACTGCAGAGAGAAACAGAAGGGCGTCATACTGAAGCCGATGCTGTGAAGAGTGATTTCTTAGACCTAAAACGCGCGATTTTTGTTGTTTGATAAAACAACGTTATTTTAAGCCTAAGAAATCCGCTCTTCCGTTCTTTTTCCCTCCATTTTTATGTAGTGCACCTTGTAGTTATGCCCTCCAAAACCCATACTGGTGCCAATCTGGTGCCAATATGGCGGCAAATGTCACTGCTCTATAGCTGCTAAGCAACAAATTCATGCACATCGAGCTAAAAGCATGAAATTTGGATTATTTGGATTACGAAATTTCATGCTGCAGCAGCACAATTCAAACCAATGATGGAACACCCAGGAAACAACCCCCAAAGGCCACCAGCGTCCCTTGCCCCCACTTTAGTAGCGCCACCCCACCTTGTGGCCTCTCCCTGAGGCTTGGTATCATTTTTGCACTAATTATTTCAAGGTAGAGTCACATCACAAATTCACTGGCCTATTAGGTAGTTTCTTGCTAGTTTCGTGGTTGTTTCTTGCTAGTTAATACTTTGCTAGCTTTGCGTTTGTTTCTTGCTAGTATCACGTTAATATTTTACTAGTTTCGTGCTAATATTTTGCTAGTTTCATCCTAGTTTTATTGTTAGTTTCGCGTTAATATTTTGTTAGTATAGTGCAGTTTCTTGCTAGTTTCGAGCTAATATTTTGCTATTTCGTGTTAGTTTCTTGCCAGTTTCGTTCTGATATGTTGCTTGTGTTGCTTGTTTTGTTCTTGCTAGTTTTGTGTTAATTATTTTACTAATTTCGTATCAGTTAGTTGTCAGTTAGTTGCAACAATATGCTTTTCCTCCAAGGATAACATTATAGTAGTCAAACAATATCAACAACAATATTGTCAACACCGTTTCTGGAATGCAAATATTGTAAGGGCCATGCATTGCCCTGGCGACTATTTCTAATGACTATAACGCTATAGTTTCGTGTTAGTTTTATTGCTAGTCTCGTGGTATTAATTTGCTAGTGGTGTTAGTTTTTTGCTAGTTTCGTGCTAGTATTTTGCTAGTTTCTCGTTAGTTTCTTGCTAGTTTGTTGTTAATATTTTTCTAGTTTCTCGTTTGTTTCTAGCTAGTTTCGCGTTAAAATTTTGCTAGTTCTGTGTTAGTTTCTTGTTAGTATTTTGTTACTGTAATGTTAGTTTTGTGCTAGTTTAATGTATTAATATTTTGCCAGTTTCATGTAAATTTCATGCTAGTTGCATACCGTCCCATTTTGGCCTCTGAACATTATTGTTAAAACTCAGGCCATCATCATTACTTCAATTAGCCTTGTGCCCAAGATATGTTGCAACAATCTGCTTTCCCTCCAAGGATAACATTATAATATCAAACAATATCAACTACAATTGTCAATACTGTTTTTAGAATGTAAATAATGTTAGGGCCCTGGCAACTGTCTGTACTCCTCGAGTTCTAGGAAAACATTATTTTGTGCCCCATTCCAATCACCCAGGTCACCCAAGCAGTATCCAGCAAAACTTTGGTAAATATCAACTAGAAATTTCTTTCCCCAACGTTCTCTTTGCTCCAATCCTTCCAGCTTCAGTCACGTCATGTCCCCCAAACGTTCATAAATTTCATCCCCATCGTATTCAGATCAGGAAGGAGGACCTTTCGTAAATTCGGGCGAGCGTTCGTTTACTGACCATCATGTAAATTAACTTGACCCCATAAATTATGCTATAGTTTCATGTTAGTTTTTTGCTAGTTTTGTGCTAATATTTTACTTGGTTCTGTTAATTTCTTGCTAGTTTCGTGTCCATATTTTGCTAGTTTTGCGTGAATAATTTGCTGCTATCGTGTTAGTTTCTTGCTAGTTTCGTGGTAATAATTTGCTAGTTTTGTGTTAGTGTCTTGGTAGCTAAGTGCTAATATGTTGCTTGTCTCATGTTAATGTCTTGCTAGTTTTGTGTTAGTTTCTTGCTAGTTTACCGTTAATATTTTGCTAGTATACATGTTAGTTTTAATCACAGTTTTTCGCTAATGTTTTCTAGTTTCATTTTAGTTTCTTGCTAATTTTGTGTAATGTTTTTCTACTTTTATGTTAGTTTTTTGTTAGTTTTGTGTTAATATTTTGGTAGTTTCGTGTTGGTTTCTTCATTACATTTTACATTAATATTTTGCTGGTTTTGTGTTAGTTTCTAGCTGGTTTTTCGTTAATATGTTGCCATTTCATATTAGTTTCTTGCTCGCTTCGCATTTACCTTTTGCGAGTATCGTATTAGTTTCTTACTAGTTTCGTGCTAATGTTTTGTTAAGTTCATGTTAGATTCTTGCTAGTTTTATGTTAGTCTCTGGCTTTTTGCGTTCACATTTTGCTAATTTCGTGTTAGTTTCTTGCTAGTGTCACATTAATACTTTGCTAGTTTCATGTTACTTTCTGTTAGTTTCCCGTTAATATTTTGATAGTTTCGTGTTAGTTTCTTCCTAGTTAATATTTTGCTAGTTTCATGTTAGTTTCTTGTTAGTTTTGTGTTAATATTTTGATAGTTTCGTGTTAGTTTCTTCCAAGTATCACGTTAACATTATGCTAGTTTCGTATTAGTTTCTTCAATGTTAGTTTTGCATTACTTATATTTTACTCTTTTAGTGTTTGTTTTATTGATACATTCTCACCTTAATATTTTGTTAGTTTTGTGTTAGTTTCATGCTAATTTCCCGTCAATATTTTGCTACTTTCGTGTTAGTTTCTTGCTAGTTTCGCATTAATATATTGTCGTGTCGTGTTAGGTTCTTGCTAGTTTCGTTTTAATATTTTACTATAGAGTCCGCGGCCTATCTTGAGTTCTCCGCAGAACGAACACAGATATAAGCGATTGTACGTTTTCAGTAGCAGAGTGCCTTGTTGATATTCAAGATGGTTACAAAAACAATGGCGGCCATCGATTAAAGCCACCCCATCCAGGAAGACGTAGTCGCTCATAAAATACTTGCAGGACTCGAGATACACCGCGCACAAAATAGTTTTCTATTAGTTTCTGCTAGTTTCATGTCAACCATAATCCCTATATACCCATTTTCTCATACACAAAACGAACGATCGACACCGTTGCGCACCGATTTTACACAATCAAAACATATTTTTTGCCATATTTATAATTTTTTTCAATTTTCCTGCCAGTAGATGGCGCTGATTCGTCCGCCTGACGTTTTCTCTCTTTCAAACAGCCACGAATTAATTCGTAATTGTTGGTTTCTATTTTCCAAAATATTAAACCTATTACATCAATAATAAAAAGAATAAAAAATTGTGCCTTGAAAAGTGAAATAGTTATTTAAATGGAAGGAAAGAGTCGGGCCGACGAATAACGCCACCTATTGGCAGGAAAATGGAATAGAACAATAAAGATAGGAAAAAAAGTTTTGAATGTATGTGTATGCAGTAGATATCAATCGATCCGTTTCCGTGCTAATAGAACCTATAATTGGGATATAGGGGAAAAAATATCAAAATTGCCCTTGGAACCGTTGTGTGGGTTTCGGAATTTGGCTGTTGATGATTGCCCTCTATAACGAGCATTAGTTTTTCCGGTGAAAGCTAAACTGAAACATGTCAAACGTGCGTTTTAGATTTTTTTTTTAAATCTGTAATGAACAACGAAAGCAACATTCTTCGAGAAATTCATTGTTATACCAAAGTTATTGGTGAATTTGCTTAGGCCACTAAAACTTAATTAAGTGATTCTCAGGAGCGCACGCGTGATTTTTTTCTTAGCGCATGAAACGTTTTTTATCGGACAATGTCTAAAAAAAAATACCAATCACGCATCAGCACTTTCACCAAACATTTCCTGGAGCCGATGACCATCTCTGCTCTTTGCTCGGTTCACATGATCGCCTAGAAACGAATCTAAGGATCGTTCAGAGGCATATATATCACAGCTAAAAACTTGCATCTAAAGAATGAATTTGATCAAATGTGCAAAACTTTTGCACTCTGATCTTGGCAGTAAAACATAGAAACATAGATACTGTAATCGACGACTGTAAGGTTTGGCCGTATCTCCATTCGAACACCTAATGACAGTTATTAAGTAATTATCTGCAATTATGGGTCATTACCCCGTTCGACAAAGAAGAACTTTTGGAAACATTTGCCAGCTTTCCAACACCGTATGAAGCAACAACTTTTCTACGTGGACTGACGTTCCATTCTTTGCAACTTGTAACTTGGCTTTTGGCGGGAAGCTTGTTATAAATGGAAAGGACGTTTTACCGCCAGAGACATTCGCAAAAGGTAGCTACAAGCGGCAGAGATGCTTTTTGTCGTCTTGTAGGACAAATTCAAGTTGATTGATGTCACGTTGTAAATAATTCTTGTTGTAAATTTTGCTGAAGGGGACGAAGTAAATGGGATCATTTTGTTTGCAAGCGTGAATCGACCCGTTGAATTTATACGACAAATGTAAGGTAGTGATTTCGTTTTATTTGGTAAAAAAAAAAAAGCCATCGCCCGCATCTGAAAACTCACGGAAAAAAAAGTAAAAAAAAACACCGCCCGCTCGCATCTAATTTTTTAGTACCACTACCGGGCACCCCCTAATTAATTTTTAGCGGCCCTATGTAAATGCTGTCTGTTTTTTTTTTTCTAACTTTACAAAATGTTACCGTCAGCTCTTTCAGCTAAACCAAATTTCTCTCATAATGTTTGACAATTGAAAACTAAAAAAAAAGTGAGGTAGAATACAGGGAAATTTCAGGAATTCTAGAAGGGGCCCCTTTCCGTTACCACGATTCTCTGCCGGAAAAGTAAAAGATGTTAAGGGAATATGGACGACAATCGTGGGAAGGAGATAATTTTGGTAAGGGACCAGAGTAACATCAATCCGACCCTGTTTGACGATTAAAAAAATAAGTTACAGGTCTGAAAATAGACCTATTCGAAGCTTGATTTAATCATATTTCATTTGGCGATACTCTCACCTTCAAGGTTGCCTTAATTCCGGAGGAGTAAACGTATACAAACACGCACGCGCATCCTACGTTTTTAATAATGCGCTTCTAGCCCTTTATTTTTATTTTTAGTGCTGTATTAGCATTGTATTTTTATCCACATCTTGCTTTCTCAGTGAATAAAGGCATGAAACTGTACAAAATATTTATTATTTTGCTTTATTGTACCACGCTGAGCAGTGGCGTACCTAGTTGGGCGGGGCGCCCCCGATTCTCCCCCTTTGTAATATTTTGAAGGCATATTCGGCAAATTGGCCAAGCCACTTTTTGCATAGCTGAAAAAACCTTGAGTATCCTGAAGATTTATTTTAAACAGTAAGACAATTACAAACTCCACATTTTGCTTAAATAGCAACATTTCTAACAAAGCTTCATGAGTGTTTAAAAATTGAGTATCTAATATGAAAAACTTACAGATTTACATTCCAATTTTTTTTTATGTGTATAATGCAGTCAGCAAAACCGATTTTATAAAAATGTTTCTAACGGCACTTTACTTTGCGTCACCTTCCGGCACCCCGCTGGTGAGCTCACAGCGCTTCCCCAGACTCTCTAGCTGGTATAGGTTTCTTCCTCGGCCATTCGGCTAAATGACTAGTGTTGCCCCCTCAGTACAAAACCCCTTGTTACGCCACTGACGCCGAAAAAAGCAATGAGGACAAGACGACAGGTAGAACACGTGTTGCTATCAAGGGTCGCAATAGCGCTCCATATGTAAGCCTCAGAATGAAATTTCATGTTAAACGTCAAGCTTTGAAATTCTGTAGTTTCCCAGAATTGACGCAGACCAACGAAATTCGGTATGTGGAGTCGTGTCATAAATAGTTTGCTGCATTAGCAATTTTAATGATAATAACCGAATTGTTTGGCCTCCAGTGTGTCAATTTGTTGTTGTTGTTGGGACTCTTTGCCCTCACCTGGAGATGAACCCATTTTTAACTTTTATAGCTTAGCCCGTAGGTATGAACGACGCCTAGGGCATTTTGAACGCTATTTTGATATGACCCCAGTATTCTTGTTGTTGTTATTCTCGTTGGGGAAATTTTGCTTTCATCTAGAGATCAAAACATGGAACCAATTTTTAACTTGATTTATACTATACTAGCATCGTACCCGACTTCGCCCGGGGATTTGTTTGACCCGTGGTTGTTTCCCAGTATTTGCTCGGTGCTGCCTGATCGTTCACTGCACGGTACGTTCTGCAATTAAATGAGACGATCGCACAATCTGACGGTTAAACCTTTTATCGGTAAGTTAGTTTTCGTTTAATAAACGCGTCAAACTGTCTATTTCTTTTGTAATTACCCTATATGTCTAAATTAATACAAAATTTTTTTAATTTAAATCGAAACTCACGCAGGAATTTTACAGGCACAGTTTTAGCGGGGATTTTAGGGTGAATATAGTAATCGTTGACTTTAATAAGAATAAGGGAGGAAAAATTCTAATTTAGGCCTCGCAATGGTTTTTCAGCAACCTAACATTTCTAACGACTCTCCCCCTCCACCCTTCCCCACAGCCACCTTCTCCTAGAACGCCCATCATAGAAGTGTTTACTATATAGTTACGACACCTCATTGCTGCCTTTCTTCTGATAGTAGTTGTTCTGAAAATACTTAAATTTGACAATTTCAGCAGACTTCCTTTCTTGTTAAGAGACTGTTCAGAAATCCGTTAAGAGGCTCGTAAAGAGACCCGTTCAGAGACCGTTAAGAGACCGTTTAATGCCGTGGGAAGGGGGAGAGGGCAGAAGAAATGAAAATGTGACTACCAGATTTTCGATGTCCTCCCCCCCCC
>JAHWFP010237835.1:0-17940 GCA_023313725.1 Lithobius niger
CCCATCAAATCATCAAAATCAAATGTGGAATGTGCATTTAGTGATTATTATTATTATTATTGTACTTAAACTGTTACGTTGTGTTTATTTTTGTTTCTGATACCTATACTATGTTCAAAATAGTACTTGTCTCCTAATAATGTGTTCAATATTACCTCCATATTATTCACTACCATGTTCTTTTCTATTGTACCTGACTTATACGACACACACACGTTCACCATGAACTTCGAGCCGTCGTAATAAACTACTTACTTACTAACAAACAAAAAATGTATAAACGAAGAAATTCTGGTTAATTATTGAGAAAACTACGTTAGTTTCTTAAACAGCGACAGGGAGGACGTGACGTTACATCAACAGGGCTCTGTGAGAGTTTTATAAAATCAAAATCTTTCTTTCAGCTGGATTTAAAATGTTCTCAAAAATATAAAGTAGGAAACAGTAAGAACGTTGGGTGTGAGAAATACTATTATTTATTGCAAGGTAATTTTTTAGAGCGAGAGGGGGGGACTGCAAACGGTCAATTTTCCGGTTCGCCTCCCAGGCTAAAATTGAGGAGTTCCCTGGGAAAAGGGCACTAATGAAAAATACATGTTTTGAGAAAAGGGCAAAAAACTGAGAACTAGTTTTTTATGCTTAATCTTTGAAAGTTAGTGTTTTCTGACGGGATATATATTCATGTTCCTTTTTAAAACATATTTTTGTAGCAGATATATTCAGGAAAATAGAAAAATAGGAAATTAGTGGAAAAATCGTCAGTTGCACTGGCGGCGGCCATGTTGAAAAGCAGCGCCATCTCGCGGTGACATCCGGCGTTAAATAATAAAAAATTACTTGTAGAGCGCTTCTGTTGGTCGACTTCTTACCGTTTGTGCCCTTATTCCACAGACTGAGAGGCGGAAAAAGGGGACACGTGACTTTATGCCCTTTTTCCAGGGAACAATTGGTGCCCCACTACCGCCTCTCCATTAAAGTGATTCTAGCTCTAGCTTATCATGGAATCCCCAGCCCAAGGACATAAACTGTGCATCGTGCTCTTCGTTTATTAAAAATAATTAAATTAAACTAGTTATACCCGCGCAGAGCACATGCACGCTACTGTTTAGTCTAAGATTCCCCCCGAATTGGAATAAACTGCAAAGCTCAGTTTAAGCACTGAGACTCTGAAATAACGGCGCTACATGGCAGGAAAACGAAACTGAAACAAACAAACAACCAGCAACGCCGCCGCTAGATGGCGACGCCACTCCAAAACCAAGACCGCTAGAGGGCGAGCCCGCATCACCGCTTCACTAAGAGAAATAAATATGTAGACACGACAATTACAGGCCAATAGTTTCATTGGCAGTAATAAAGAAATAAGCTGTACCCGCGCAGATCATCTACGCATGGGTGAGTGAAACGCTATACTGGGCAGCACGAAATGAAAACGACGCCGACCGCCTCCTACCCCCCCCCCCCCACTATCCCCTATTGTTTGGTCTGAATACCACACCGTTCGTTCGTGTGGGGAAGGGGTCTCAATTAAAGGCCAGGGAGTCCGTACTGGATGTAGCCAGCCGTGGCGTGAAATGTGCAAAAATTACTTTTTTTTTTGGACCTTTGGAGGGTGTCGATAAAAGCCTGGGGGTAGCCTCTTTTGGAGTGCCATGCCTCCTCGGAGGGCCGGAGAAGTGGGGGGGGGGGGGGAGAGGAGGAGGGTCGGACGTCGTGTTTTCCCCCATGCATGGCAGTTTAAGCCTTCTGGGGCGCCCACAGAAGGGATACGGGTAGGGAAAGTGCCCAGATTTTTAGTATTGGGCACTTTCTGTGGGACCTAGATACGTGTGTCAGTGTTCGTACGATTGTGTTTGTGTATGTGTTGGTTTTCTGGAATTTTGGGGAAGTGGTTATCACATTATAGGCAACGCCTCAAAGTTTCAGATAGAACCTTGAGTAGAGTGCACCCTCCACGAAAAAAATAGGATTTTTTTTTTCTAAAAGTACTGAAAGCCCACCGTGTGGACGAACGAATTTCACTTTCCATAAAACGTTAAGACAATAGAGTTGATGAAATAAAGTTCGCGAACTGCGTTTATGTTGATGCGTTCAGGTATCCTGGTTTTCAAGCTGGGAAAAAAACTGATAAAAACAACTTAAAGTGAAAAGAAATTTCTTAAGTTCGTTTGTAAAGTAAGTGAAGTTTATTGCCACTGAAGTAAAATTGGACGGCAAACTGACAGTGATGATTAAATAAATAAATAAATAAATAAAATGTAATAAAATATCCAATTTAAAATAGAAAAAAAATGTAATTATGACACTTACATTAATGATGACGGACGTTGCCTTTAAAGTAAATCGGGTTCAAGTGAAATTACCTACTAATATATCAATGGCTCGGAATTTTTAGTCTGTGACCAGTTCCCTCGATGCTGTACGGGAATTGCTGTTTTACGGAAAATAGTCAGTGGCAAGAATTCGATTGCAATTGTAAACACTCAATGTGCACGTCTTCACAAAGGTGCCGAATCTTCTCTGTCGGAGTCATCATCATGAAATGTAAAAGGCTTGAATGACAGTATTTTTACATATTCAAAAATCCAAGGTCTTCCACTGGTGACAAAAGTACACAGGCTCTGAAAAATTGTGAATAAGTCCCACGTCCTCATCCAAGTTGTATAGAGTGGCTTCTTGTGGGTGTTCGAAATTTGGTAATAGTTGGTTCACATCAATGGAAGCCGACGAGGCGTTTTCTGAAGCAGAAGAAATCTTCTGTAAGTTTGTAGATGACTGCTTGACGCAAATGGGTTTATTTATTTACTTACTTAAAGATTACATCGGTCGTCAGTTCCCATGAAAAATTATTTGACGATATTAAAACAGTTCACAATAATGTTTTAACAAGTAGAAAAACAAAAATCGCAAATACAATAATTCAGAAATACCAACAACAACACAAAAAAGGCGTTTGGTCGGAAGGTCATAGCTCAAAAAATCTACAAAAGCCGAAAACAATCACAATAGAAAATTTTGTAGAGTCCTTAATTATTGCACGCTTGAATCCAATCTCTTAGTATAAGTACTGTTTAACCCCCATTAAGTGGTTAGGAGAAGGAAAGGGGACTGGACCCACTTATACCAACCCTGTGCTAAGGAAACGTGGCGTTAAAACAGAAGTAAGGCATCAGAATAGCTAAAGGACCCTTCATGGAGCCTGGGGAAGATGCTCAGGTCTTTTTACGAAGTTGCGAAGTATCGCCGGGGTTAAGTGTCGTCTGAAAAGAGCCACAGAGGTGCTCGTGACGGCCAAGTTGGAAAGTGAGTTCCAAGCTGGAACAATTCGCGCAGAAAAGTAGGCTCTACGACATTCAAACTTGAACTGCGGATGCGTTATCTTAAAGGAATGACCGCGTGTAGTTGTGACAGGGCAGGCCTCGAAAAAAGGAAGGTCAGCACCCAGCATGCCATGTAGAATACGGTATGTCAAGATGAGATCGGTCTTCAGTCTGCACAGTTCCAAGGAGTCTAGATTGAGGGCAGTCAAACCTTTAGAATAGGGCAAATTCCCCATGCCCTGGAGACGCTTTGTAAAGCGTCGTTGGACTGATTCGACCAGGTCAATGTCTTTCAACAGGGAGGGGGACCAGACCGGGGTTGCATATTCCAGAAGAGGCCTGACAAAGACCTTAACAGCCTAAAGCTTTGTGTCACGGCTGCCCGAAGTAAAACATCGGTTGACAATAGCAAGGCGACGGAAGGCAGCAGCGGTAATCTTGCTGCAGTGTAGGGGAGGCTTGAGGTTGGAGGTGAACCAGATACCGAGGTCCTGGATTCCATCAGTTTTGGGAAGCATGTGGTTGTTTAAAAAGTATGAAAAGTATTTATTTGATGGGCCAATGTGGAAGGACTGGCATTTGGTTTCGGAGAGGGGCAATTTCCAAGCAGATGCCCAGCTTAGGATATAGTTAGTAGTTTCCTGTAAAGATACTACATCAGAAGCAGCAATAATCTCTGAACTGATTTTCAGGTCATCGACAAATTTGTAGCCTAGAACTGTGTCGGAATTGCAGTTCAGATCATTCAAAAAATGACAAAAAGTAGGGGACCAAGGACGGAGCCCTGTGGTACCCCGCTAGTGGTTTTCATGGAGGAAGAAAGAGAGTTTGACACTGCGACGCGCTGGGACCTGTCTGAAAGAAAGCATGCAATCCAAGAATGCAACTATCCCCGGATACCCAGCGCTTCCAATTTTAGCAAGATGCCACGATGATTTACTGATGCGAAAGCTTTTTGGAAGTCGAAACAGATTACGTCCGTATTAATTCCTAGGTCGAGTGCACAAGTCCAAGAGTCGAGGGCCAACAACAGTTGGTACGTAGAAGATCTTCCTGGAAGAAAGCCGAATTGGTCCGGCTTTAAGAGGTTTAACTTTACTAAATGGTCGAGGATATTGTCTTTGATTATAGACTCCATGATTCGACAAGGGACGGAAGTGAGTGCAAATGGGCGATAGTTGGATGCTTGTGCAGCATCCCCCTTTTTAAAGACTGGAATAACAGTTGCAGTTTGCCAGACCGAAGGAAGACGGCCAAGCTTAAAAGAGTGTGAAAAAACGAGGGAGAGTGGGTAAGAAATTTCGTTCGCGATCTGCTTGTAAAAATACGCCGAAAATCCGTCAGGACCAGCCGAATGGCTAGGCTTCAAAAGAGAGAGTGAACGTCTGACCACCTCTACAGTAAACCGCACAGCCGGGCAAGAAACAGCGGGTTCCAGTGGGTTTGGTAGCAGGGGCAACCCAAGGCCATCGTCGAGGATGCTATTGGATGCGAAGAACTTATTAAGGATCTCAGCTTTGGCCTGGTCGTCAACGACAAAATCCTCGTCCGACCAGAGGGGTGGAATTTTTCGTGTTGATTTGGTTCTGCATCGATAAAGACGGAAGAGTGCAGAAAGGTTTCCCTCTGCGTTTGTAATGCTCTCTTGTTCGGCGTATTAAATGTTTACCCGAGAGATGTATTCACGGCGGCATTCGTTGTAGCGAAGAAGTGCAGAAGGAGTTGGATCCGCTTTAAGGGCTTTCCAAAGTTTCAATTTTTTGGCACGCAGGGACAAGACCCCACGCGGCAGTTTTGGGCCCGAACGTTTAGAGCCTTGAGAGCGACGCCTACAATGGTCAACACAGAGTTTGAGTGTGTTGGAGTAGCTATCCCAAATATGATCAATCGTCACATGACTACCAAAAACAAGATCATCCCAGTTCTGTTCGTTCAGCAGGACGCGCAGAAGACCAAAATCAATCCTACCCTCCCGATGGGCAGTGGGGGTATAGGTGGAGAAAGTGCATTGAGTGCGAAAAGTTACAATGTTGTGGTCACTAGAGCCAAGATGATCCATGACCGAAACATCGAAGATGAGACGCTCATCCTGAAAAAAAAGGAGATCAAGAATGTTATTCTGTCGAGTGGGTTCGGCAACATGCTGATGTAGGCCCAATGGGGTAATTTGGTGAAGGAACAGATGATGAGTTGCATCACGCGCAGTCTGCGTGGGCCAATCCACCGTGGAAAGGTTGAAATCCCCAATAATTATATTTGAGTAAGTCGGCCTCACAGCCGAGCTTAAGAATTTGTCATTTTAGTAACGGCATCGGAGTCACGGCTGTTAGGTAAGTAACCAAGAATAAAGTTCAGTTTGAGTTTGGGCAGAAAGAAACAGAGCGCTTCAACACCGCTTTCCATCGTGTTGCACACAGCATCAAGGCCATGGTGGTACAGTACTGCCAGACCACCACCAGTGGAAGGTTTGTCCAGTCTGGCAATGTCATAAGGATAGGATCCAGTAAGCACAGGGTCGGTGATAGCAGCCCCAAGCCAGGTCTCGACCACAAAGACCAGATCGAAGGTGTTAGAAGACAAGAGAGAATGAAAGCTACTGAGGTTTTTCACAAGACTGCGAGCATTAAGGGAAGTGCAACACAATCTGGGAGGGAGAACATGCGGAAAGGATGCAACGTGTGGATGGTGGGTAGTCGGGCTAGTCCCAATTAAATGTGATGGTTTTCCTGTTTGAGGTGAATAAAACAAAGTTCATTCTGGAGCACCCGTTTTCCCTTGGAAGTAAGATGAAGTCCATCTTTAGAAGTCAGTGTGCGGTCTTCGCAGATAGCTTCATCTATTGAAATAAAATTCATGTTTTTCGCCACAGAATTCACGCAGTAAGTTATTAGTTTCAACAACGGAATGATCCTCATGTATGTGATTACGGGTAAGGCGTGGTAAATGTCCGATGATTGAAATCTTCGGACTGTTAGCAAGTGACTCCACTTTGGCAACGATGTTCTTCAAGTGCTGGAACACGTGTTCAGGGCTCTCCTGAGGGATATTGTTTGAACCGGCAGCAATGATGTAAGTAGTATAGTCGGGTGCACTCCTAATAATCTCTGGGATCTTTTCCAAAAGTTGGTCTGACCTGATCCCAGGCCAGGTCCAGGTAGAGGAGTATGGGTGAGAACTTCCTCTAAGTGCACGTGTGTGGCTATCTCCAAATATAAGAGAGGGAGAAGTCCACTTGGCATTGGACGCTTCATTGTGAGCGGTGTCCTTCAGAGGGATCAATTTTAGTTTGTCAGTGTGCTCGAGGTTCTTAAGAAGGCAAAGGGTGTCCACCGAGTCCTGTTGCGTATCCTCACCATGTTGCACTGGTGGTAAAGGTTGGGGGTGTGGAGCCGTGGTTTGATGCGACGTTCTCTTGCGCCGTTTGTGCACAGTGACATTTGGTGGAATGGTAGAGGGGGGAAGCTTTAGCAAACTGTCACTCGGCACCTCAGCAATGGCGCTAAACGCAGGAGGTGAGGATGTGGTGGCGTCACTCCGGGTTGCTAGTTCGAGATGTGAAGAACAAAGTTCAATAGCTCCTGACGAGTTCTGGATTAGGTTTGCTGTTAAAGGAAGGCTTCTGTTTTCTCCCAAAGAGCATTCAGGTATGGCCTGTCCACGAGAAGTGCATGGAAGATTGCGAATGCACAGTTCAGTAAACTTTGACTCCTGTTCATGTATCAGTGTTTCAATCTTGCTCTGATAGCGGCTGAAAGCGGCTGAATTTTCGGACCAAGTGTCTAGGAACTCCAGTAGGGTGTTTTGGCTTAAATCAAATGGAAACTTTTGAAGAGACAGTTGAATAGAATTAAGTTTTGATGTAATGTCAAGCAGGTCAAGATCTTTTTCTAATCTGGAACATTCGATTCTGGTGGCAAGTTTTGTTGAAAGGTTTGCGATAATTTCTGGCGTTTCTTGATGTTTATCAGAGAAGTTTGAGGGGGAAGGGAGGGGGAGTGGCAAGTGCTGTGGCGAACCAATAGTGTCATAAAAAAGCGTGTTGCGCCGTTTGCCTGTTAAGACAGGGCACGAAGGTAGAGTCGGAGGAGCTAAAAAAAAGTCTTCCATGGAGCATTTAAGGGGCAGAGAGTCTTCAGAATTCATTGTTCAGGCAATTGGTAGGAAGGGGCACATTTCGAGTAAATCCAAGTGCCACACACACACATGTAACTATGCTGCAAGATTTAAAAAACGAAAAGTTTCTCTTTTTACTTAAAAATTTAAATTTCCACATGTAAATCGTCTAAAAACACACTAACCTGCAAGAAAAGGATGGCAAAAAGCGTTTTGCAAAATCTGAAGAATTTTACAAAAAATCCAATTGTCCCATGCAGCCTCCGTAGTTAGAAGTTGCACATCGTGGATCGTGTAAAATGGCTGTGCCGAGAGGGCTACCGTAGCACGGCCAACGGGCGAGACTGAATGCAGTCACAAGGTAAAACGGCATTTAAAACATAAATACGGCGTTAACAAACTCACTGCAAAGCTTGAGACATTCTCGGGAAGTTAACATACGTGTCCCAGGCGAATTTAAGAGTCGATGGCACAGGAAAGTCCATCAAAACAAACGAAAAACACGGAGCACACTTGCGGTACTGACGTGCGTATCAAGACACACACTAACATGAATCCAATCTCTTTGAATCCAATCTCTTTGTGAATTCGAACCGAGTCAAAATCAATTTTGGAAACGACGACTACCGCCAAAACTTCAATCGGGGCATTCTAGTTTGATACCGTCGGCATCTTGAAGCTAAAGTTACAAGAATGTAATCAGAAAGCGTGTGATCTGTACAATTTGTATGAATAAAAGTTTAGTTTATGTTATTTTTTTTCAACAAATGGCGGTCAGTTGGTTAGGCTCGTCCACGTTTCAGCTTATTTGAATATTGGGTAAATTTATCTAGCAGATGGTTAGAGATGGTACCATATTAGGTAAAATTTAACGAACTCTTAATGATGACAATGGCTTTAAGATGATTTCAAATCACGAACTATGAATGGGGAAATTTGTTAAGTCGGTGGTTCTCAAAATGACTCTTGGTGCTGGCTTTGTCATTCTCTGTAGGCTAGCCCTTATTTAACTTTACTTTAAAGGGGATAAGAAAAATACAGAGTGGGCGGCGGAGGTATGTGGGGACAAGGCCATGTTGTGTGCTTTTCGAATGCGTGGCATGAGTAGGAAATACTTTCAGCGCCTGCACGAAATTTATTTGTTTAGTCTCGGGGCAAGAAATTACATGGGTGTGTATGTCAGGCGATTAGAATTGTGTCTTCTGATATCTGCGTCATTGCCAAACCTGTTAAATACAAGCTAGCTGGCTTAATTTACGAGTGCGGTGTTGTGAGCTGGTGAAAAAGAAACAAACTCACAGGAAAGTGATTTCAGTGCAGATTTATTGCAGTCTTCACCAAATTTCTGTGACCTTCCAGGTGTCTCCCACCCATCCTTCCAGACATGTTCAAATATGGAGGCCATGACGTGTTTGGAAAATTTGGGGGATGATCCACAAGTGTTGTTACCAAATGGAATGCTTGAAGAGTGCATTGCTGCAGTGAGCGTCGAATGCATAAGACCATTTCTGACGTAAGTAGAAAAAAACTAATTCAGCATGCGGTTTCGTACTACCTTGAGTTGAAAGCCCTCGAACTTCTTGTCCAGGTGTTTTATAGGCAGCAATTTAGACCAGTGATAACTTCCCTCCCCCATAATTGTGATTTATGCACTGTTCAGTCTAGACGCATTACACAAGTTCAAAATTTTAGCGAATAGAAAGCTTGTTTGGTACCTAACAATTACGAGCTGAACATTGCCTATAGTGTCCACGGCCTATCTCCGTGAGTTCTCCGCAGAACGAACACAGATAATCGATTGTACGTTTTCAATAGCAGAGTGCCTTGTTGATATCCAAGATGGTTACAAAAACAATGACGGCCATCGATTAAAGCCACCCCCTCCAGGAAGACGTAGCCGCTCACAAAGTACTTGCAGGACTCAAGATACACCGCGCGCACAATAAATACTGTCACAGTGCAGTGAACCGCAATCGGGGGCTATTAATGACGTGGGTGGGGAACCAAAACGGAGGCAGTTTAAAAGAAGGTTGTAATTCAGTGTTAAGACTAAACAATCACGTTCCAAATCCACAGTTTCAAATAAGGATTCCTCTAGAAGACAAGAAAGAAATCACAACAGATTTTTTCTTGTGTGGAGACCAAGAAGCAAAGTTGCTTCGCCTCCTTGTATGTATGTTTGTGATCTCCAGGTCACCAATGAGAAAGACTGAACAGCTACTTAGCTCGGCTGGAGCCTGTAGCCAGGACCCGCCCCGGTAGCGCAGTGGTTAGAGCGCCCGGCTAGTAAACGGGAAGTCCTGGGTTCGAGTCCCAGTCGGGGCAGTTGTCTTTTCTCTCTTTCTCAGACTAGTGTATTGTGTATCCTCACAAGGCCAGTCTTTAATGCAGACTGCTTGCTTCGTTTAAAGATTCCTCGTTATCATCTGATCTACCGATCTCAACATTACGTAAAACAGAAAATGAATGTATACACAAGTAGTAACAAAACCTAATTTTTCTGCTGATTCTGCAGATGACGATTTTGTACAGGTGGTCCATAAAAACAGCAACAGCAAAATTGTTCTAAGTCCAAACTTTTTTGTTAGCACCTTCCAGAACCGTAAAGGGTCATATGATGTCTAATAGAACGGGTAGTTTTAGTTACGTGGTATAGCAATCTCGAGCTTTTATTAATGTCCAATGAAAACTCGAAGATTGCTACCACGAGCATAACAATGTTCTAGTTTTCATTTAACTTTCGAACTCATTAATCGGTGCGATTACCTTGGCTAATAGGATTAACCTTGGCGGCATTTCCCTGGTTGAATGATACCACTACCTTTAGTGGCGTGCACGGGCGGGGGGGCAGGAGGGGTACTGCCCCTGCCCATTTTGGGAAAAATGCCCTTTTTTGAAGAAAAAACATGCCCTATTTTGCTTTTCTGCACTGAAAAATGTTGGTCGCAGCGAGGAAAAAGGGCATAGAGCCCCTAAAAAGGGCAAAAAGAAAACCAGGAAGCCCAAGAAAGGGGCCAAAAAAAGTGAGAGACAAGCAAAAAAATAAGTCCAAAAAAATAAAGCCTCAGCATGCCCTTTTACTGAAAGTTGCGCCTGCCCTCTTGGATGTCTGCACGCTGTAAACACTACCTTCAAAGACCGATCCTTTTTGGAAACTTGGCGGGTGTTTATACCAGTTTTGGTTTTGCGAGGCTCTTACTTTCAACTAGACGAAGCCCGTGCTACGCACGGGGACGGTCATGAATTAGGTTTACAGACACACTTTTTCCGGCACACTTTTCCCGACACTTTACGTGCACCCGTGCCTCGTATATCTTATTGTGAGCCGTATGTGAGTTGATCGACCGCTTCCTCCCGGCTGCACTTGCCATGCTGGTAGAATGGAAGAGTACACTTGCAGTGCGGGCGTGAGGAGGGGGAAGTGATTGTTCGGCCTTTTTTTTTCTTAACTGCTCAGCCGGATCCAGCATTATTATAAGGATTGTAATAACAAGTAGCCAAGGGAAGTTTTACAAATTAAGCATTATTCGGACTCCCTTTTTAAGTAAGTCCGTGTGTTTTGTATTTTTGAATTACAGTCTTAACATCTGCTAAATAAGCGGCATTTTGGTATGTACGTTTTACTACTTTCACAACGCGGAAACTTAACTTTTGAACTTATTTAAGTTTCCTTTAATCCCGAAATTCCCGGATTCCATCAAACTAAACCCCGAAATCATGAATGCCCAACGTTCCGCGCAAGTAGGTCACGCAACACCACATTAATTTGCGCACTGATACGTTTGTGGAGCGGTGATACGGCTACAGGAGGCGAATCACTTGAAGCAAGCAGCAGATGACTAAAATCCTTCATCAACACAGCAGCTCATTTCTCCAACTTTTAATCCTCTTCCGTCCGTATCTCAAGATGACCGGTTCCAGACTCCAGACAAACACGCTCTTAATGAATCCTCCTCCACACACACACCATGCTCACATCCCCAATCATCCCCGCACCCCCCCCCCCCCCTACTTCTCCTCCCCACCCCTTAACACCACCCCCTCTGGAGAGGACGCAGGGACTATCCGCTCAGCAACCTTTGTTTGCTCTGATCTTCAAGTAACCGGAGAGGTAGGCCCGACGCCAAACATTTACCCAAGGAAAAGTCCACGGATTGACGTCGCGTTACTATACGGCACGCAACACGAGTCAAGGAAAAATGACATCACACGCAAGGCTCTTACCTGTCTTATGTGACGGTTTAACGATAAAAAAAAAAACCACAAGTGTTAAGATTATTCATCGTCGATTTTGTTTGCAACCCCCGAATTCCAGATATGGGCCTCGCGTGTGTAGCAGGCTGGCGTGCTACCTGGAAAACCAAGAATACCGGGAAAAATCAGGGAATTTGTAAGTTCTGCAAAAGTCAGGGAAAATTCAAGGAATTTGTAAGTTCTGCTAAAGTCAGGGATGATTCAGGGAATTTGCAAGTTCTGCAAAGTCGGGGGAAAATCAGGGAATTTGTAATTTCTGCAAAAGTCAGGGAAAATTCAGGGAATTTGTAAGTTCTGCAAAAGTCAGGGAAAATTCAAGGAATTTGTAAGTTCTGCTAAAGTCAGGGATGATTCAGGGAATTTGCAAGTTCTGCAAAGTCAGGGGAAAATCAGGGAATTTGTAATTTCTGCAAAAGTCAGGGAAAATTCAGGGAATTTGTAAGTTCTGCAAAAGTCAGGGAAAAATCAGGGTATTTGATAAACATATGCCGCAAATCAGGGATTTCAACATTTCCCGGGAAGTCTTTTTCATTTACAATGAATAGCTAGCTTATTCGGATTGCATTTTTACCTTCTAAAACCTTCACTTTATTTCCGTTAAAACTTCGTGTCCTTCTGATGAAGCGAAAACTCATTAGGCCTAAGGAATATGGGACGTTGTTGAGTGCAATTCTAGTTTTGTCCAGATGATGGCTCTCCTACTGTTTACCAATACCAGTTAGTGCAATGCGATTTTTGATTCAGCAAAGCAATGCGATATAATTATTGCTATATTTGAGAGAAGACCGGAAAAAAATCGGGGAAAAAATATTAGTGTTGGTCTGGAAAACCTGGAAAAATCACGAAATTTCATCACGAACTTTTGATGAAGGACACGCAGGAAATTTGACCAGACTAATCACGATACGGACGAGGCCTTAACTTACCCAGTTGAAGCCCGGATACAGGCAACTTTGGCTGCCCCTTCCCCCCCCCCCCCACCCCTATCAAAGGATCCCCAATAAGATACATCTATACTGTGCAGTGAAATGTCACCACATTCGTACAGCATTTCTCGCCAAAGTTTGCTTCTCCTATACTCTTGTTCACGAAAGAATGTTTTCCTGATATGCAGAGCCGCAATTAAGGGTGGTGCAAAGGGTGGAAGGCACCCGGGTTCAGAATGCACAGGTTCAAAACTGACCAGTCGGGGGCCCAAAAGGAAAAAAAAAATTAAACTCGTTTCGTCGGGGTTGGGAGGCACTTTTCCCCAAAATTGTTTACTTGTTGAGGAGGGGGGGGGGGGGGAAAAACGTTTCTTTCCCCCCCATCGTCAAAATCGATAGTTGCGGCACTGCCAATACGGACATTTCACTGTTCAAATAGCAATAAATGTGTTATGGAATGCTCGCTTCTATTCGAACCGTCGTACACGAAAAAAAAAGTGAATGATATTTAACTTTTAACGTACGATGGGTCGTGCAGAAGGGAGTAACCAATAATCATTATTTCTATTAGCACAGTGAGATGACCATGTAATGAAACCGTTCGTTCCTGAATCAGACTATCTACATAATAAGATCGTATAAAACACGACTCCTACCTTTAAGTACTACTTTTAAGAGTTAAGTAAGAACCAACGGCACGTCCGAAGCGTTGGGTAGGAGGGATTGGTGGAAGCTTTTCAGGACAGCATGTTTGTCGAAGGGGCAGCTTCGAGACCGACTTGAGCCTCAGTTATTTCCACCAGTAAGAACATACAAGTGGAAGAATAATAAAAGTGATCTTTAGGAAAGGGGGGGGGGAAGAGTTTAAGACAGATGATGGCTGATATTTCCGCGAACACGAACATGGAAGAATATAATAGAAGTGATCATAGAAAGGGGGGAGGGAACTATTAGCGGTGGGGTTGGTGATTTGAGTCACAGGAAGCGCTGATTGAGTGAGCGAAGCGTACGAACATCAGGGTTTATGACCCAGTGTTCGCAAACATTTTAAGAAAATTAATTCAGTTGAACATGGACATACCCATGAGCTATCATACCTAACCAGTGTTAAAATCCGTGCATTCAACAGCACCCGGGCTTCAGCCAGAAGTATACTAACACCAAGGGTTAGTACAGAGCTAATATCTGGAATATATATTTTACCCACACGCTAGTGACTGTAGCAATAATCTGCAGGATGGCGCTGTATGTTTAGGTTTAAATTTGTGTGATTAAGAGTAAGTAGGTTCAAATCCACCCAAAACCAAAACTGGTATAAGAGAAGCCGCCAAATTCCAAAAAGGGTTGGCCTTTGAAAGTAGTGATGTCATTAAACGAGGGAAAGGCCGCCAAGGTCAATCCTATTAGCCAAGTTAATCGCATCTGCTGTTAGTTCGAAAATTAAATGAAAGAATATTTGGATACTTGCGGTAGCAATCTTTAAAGTTTCATTTAACGTCCAAAGTACTATTCGGTGCAATTAACTTGGCGAATAGGGTTAACCTTGGCGGCCTTTCCCTCGTTTAATCATATCACTTCTTTCAAAGGCCCTTTTTGGAAACTTGGCGGCTTCTCTTATACCAATTTTGGTTTTGGGTGGGTATCAACTTTCACAGGGCTGTGAACTTACAAAAGGTAACACGGTCTTATCGTCAACTCTACGTTTTTTTTCTGGAAGAATTTTATGTCTATACATTTTCTCATTCATAATTTTAATACCATTCAATACCATTTTTGAGCACATTGGCTAACAAACGCTGATATTCGTTCGCTTCGCTCACTCAATCAGCGCATCGCCCCCCCCCCCCCTCAGTTACTCCTCCCGAGCTTAATGTGATTTATGCAATGAAGCTGGAATTGATCACTCAATCATAATTAGTCTCATCTACTTGGCTGATCATCTACTTGGCGGCGCCACACTAGCGTGTGTCACGATAAACCAGCAAACTTGGCACATTACTAAATCACACTTTTTAAAAAATTACTGTCTTTTCCTACTTGATTGGACCCTATGCTCACGATCTGCATTTTGTTTCCAACTCTTTTTGCAATGAAAGACTCACAGTTTCTTAGTGGGATTTGTTGTTTTTATGAGGCGGATTAATCTAGACACACGTGTGTCGCCGCCAAGTAACAGTAGATCGTCCGATTGTAGACATCCGATTGTTAAAAAAATGACTGTTGATGAAAAAAAGGCCGCCGCACTAGCAAACTGTGTCTTAACTGAAACCAAATTATACCTGATTCCAGCATACTGGTGTAAATTCCCCCATGCGGTAGAAATCTTTGCAAATCGTTTGAATCAGGTGTCCTGGGTCCAGTAAAGAAGAAAACGTCAACACGGAAATGTGGGAACGAGTCCTTCGTGGAGAAAAAGTGTCCTCAATAGCGGTGAATTTGTGTTACTGGTAACTACTAACTAGTCCGCAGGCTCCCATGTTAATTCTCGTAGGTTATAACGACACGTCTACAGCTGATCAGGAAAAGTTGACAGATCTAAATTTCGGCAGACAAGTAAAGCGTCATATGGCCAAGTGCCTTTTTCTAAAATGGGGCTTGCAGCTAGCAGCACGTGACACTCAAGTGGCTCGTACGTGCCAAATTATTGTTGTAATGATTGTCGAAACAGTTGGCTGAAACATTTAAAATTGGCAATGTTACTTGTCTAAGCCAAACGAATATCTACATCATTAAGGACGTATGATGTGCGTGTGTGTGCGTGTTTGTACGTCTACTCCTATGGAACAAAAGCACCTACAAACATGGGAGTAGGACCAAATGAAAGATAATTAAATTGCGGTCAGTATATAGGCTTATTTTCATCGCTGTAACTTGATATTATGACTCTCAAATACACGAAAGGAACCTGAAAAAATATAGCCAAAGTTTTTTTTTAAACCCTCATGATGTTTGTTCATGACGTCATAGTTTGTTCATGAAAACCTCCTCGAGCGAAGAGAGATGATCTGGAAATGGATGCAGGGGGAAAATAACCTAAAAGGACGACGTATTTTGCAACACACCACATGTAGATCTTAAAATTGGTTTTGTATTAACTGACTTGATGCATGGAAAAATCAAAACAATAGATTTGGTTTTAAAACGGTGTCAAACATCCGTGTTTCTGAAGCATGGAGGTGCGTGGATTGAACGAGCAAAGCAAGCGATTTCCACGTAAACTAAACCTTTTCAATGTGTGTTTCGCTTTGCTCTATCGTTCCATCATCTCTCAACTTCGTAGGGGATTACTTCTGGAGGAGAATACGTACAAACGTGCAAACAAACAAATCACATATGCTTTGAATGATCTAGGTGAAATACAGACTGCGTGCTGAGGAATGTGACGAACGAACCGTTAGCAACATTTGCAATAAGTTTGCGTCGAAATAATCACTACATCGAAATAATCAGTACAATAAGCAGTACATAGAAATTACATGAATCATGGATCGTCCTGAAGCTATTAGTTACGCACTGAGATGATCTGGAGAAGGATGCACGCAAAAAATAACCTAAACAGACAGACGACGTATTTTGCAACGTATCACATATAGATATTAAAATTGGTTTTGTATCAACTGACTTGATGCATGGAAACCTGGTTTTAAAAGGGGGCCAAACATTCGTGTTTCTGAAGAAAGGTGGTGCGTGGATTGAGCGAGTCGAGTGTGCGATTTCAACGTAAAGTAAACTTTTTCAACGTGTGTCTCGTTTTGCTTTCTTTCAATTTTTCATCTCTCACATAGGGAGATGACGTACAAATGTGCAAACAAACAAATCGTATACATGTTTTGAATGATATAGATGAAATGCCTGCGCATTTAGGAATGTGATGGACGAACTGTGAGCAATAATTACAATTAGTTTGCGTCGAAATAATCAGCACATGATTTTGTGATGCTCTTGGAATCAAAGAAATTACTGGAAGTTTGGATCGACGCGCACGTAGCTCTCGGATGGCCAGACTGTTGGAATGATTTATGGTTATCATTTGTTTATGCAGTAAAGCCATACGAAAAAAGCGTACTGCACTCCATTTGCTTGATCGTTTTAGACGTGGAATGTCTGCCAGCAGCACAAGAGTTGCAGCATGTATGTTTTAAAAGGGTGTCAAACATTCGTGTTTCTGCAGCACGGAGATGCGTTGATTGAGCGAGCAAAGTGAGCGATTTCCACGTAAACTACACCTTTTCAATGTGTGTTACGCTACGCTCTTTAGTAGGGGATTACTTCTGGAGGAAAAGACGTACAAACGTACAATAATTCGTGACCAATTTTTTTTCGTCGAAGCCTTTAACTTTTCCGGAACGTCCATCAACAATGGTTAGGCGACAACAGACCAACGAGGAACAAGTCGGTTAATAACTGGTTGTTCTCAGTAACAATCAGCAAACACACGTAGCTTTGCTCAAAAATTGTTGTCGATACAACAGACACATGAAAAATACAAACGATAGAATAATGATAAACTACGTAGACATCTAAACCTTATTTAAAGAGGTGCTGCAATAAGCAATCCCCTCGAGCAAAGTGAGACGTCGCCAACGGAGCGAGCCAAGCGAGCGATGTGGCTAGTACTTACAATTATTTGATAGAGAATTAAAAACCAGGAGACGATGGTGGCCGACAAAGACGAAACTCTTTCTTCTTCCAAAAGCGGTGTGATGACGTCAGCTTGTTCCAGTTGGCGACAATGAACATAATGACTTGCGCCGATTGTTATTCGCTAACCACATTATTTATGCAATACGCCATTGATAAACATCAGTCGTCACCAATCTGGATACGCTAACCTGATTTATTTGAGTGAACAATTCCAGCTTCATGCCGGGATTCAAATTAACCTTGCGAGTGAGCGAAACGAACCAACATCTCAGCGTTTGGTAGCCAGTACGCTTAAAATTGCGATTGAACAAACTTAAGCCTGTGATACAAGCACAAACAATAAACCACAACCGTGCCACTTTGACTCAACTAACGGCAAATTGGACATTGGCAAATGTCGAAATTTTGAATGACAACATCAATAGACATAAAATACCTCCGGAAAAAACAGCTAAAGGTGATGATTAGACCGTGAAATTCTCTGTACATTTACAAGTCTAAGCAAGTTCTGACCGCGTCAATTTCACTTGCGTAACGGCTAATTGGGCCACGGCAAATGTGAAAATTATGAATAAGCAAATTTATAGACATAAAATTCCTCCAGACAGAAAAGATAGAGGGGACGATTAAACCGTCTGATCTTTCGTTCGTTCACAGTCCTATGAAAGCTGTGATATCCACCC
>JAHWFP010237836.1:0-39156 GCA_023313725.1 Lithobius niger
TCATTCCACCACTACAGAATCTTAGCTCCCTTGTGCCAACACACAACCGGCATAATAGCCTCAGGCAACTCTAAAGTGGCTGCATGGTCAGCCACTTTTTCCAACGGCATGGACCTTATTTCCACCCTATCAACCATTGAACCAATTCAGCTCCTTTTAAAGTCATACCCGTCCTCCAAGCCCTTTTTTGACTCGGACAACTCAAAACGGTCATCCTCCTTGAACTGCAAGCCACTGCTCGGTAGACCCGACGTTAGACCATACCTTAATTCCGCGCCTAAAATGGCCCGTAATCCTCTCAAAATTTCCTGAATCTGCACTAATGCCTTCCCGTCCACAGAATTAGGTTCTACCTCAGCCTTACTTCGCTCTCCAAACTAACCACTATCTCACTTCTTCCATTAAGCCTACTCACGGGCGCCGCCATTGTGGCTCTCGCCTGCCAACACCCCACCCCGACTTCTCTTTCCCCTGTCATAGCGTTTAAACTAGCCTATTATTTTTCTTCGACACCTGCATTTTTCACTTAAAACTGAAAGCAACACACAACAAAATTTACACAACCTCAGGGATTGGCACCGACATCAAAAGTGGCGAGCTGGAGAGTGGAAGTGAACGGAGACGTACCCGATGTAACAAGAGGAGGAAGTGATGAAGGTCAAAAGGAGGGTCGAGATTGGGTGTTTAATGATTGGGGGTCAGCGGTAAAAGGCATAAACCAAACGTTACAACGGCTAGCGAGGATATGCTGGAGAATTAATCACGTTTTCAGTTTTATAAAATTGGATTTCCGGCTTCATTTATACTTACAAAAAAATATTAATTCATGAAAAAAAAAACTGCTGAAGTTTGCTTAACAATATTTTTGAAACGTAATCCGCATCGGCCAACGAAGATGACTGTTCCACAACCAGACCGATGACAAGGAACTGTACTCGGAATCGGTTTCGGTACACCATTACTGCCAAAGCTATTTCGATGAACTAACCTCTTATTTTATTAATATCAACTAGAATAATAGTTTGTGCCAAATATTTAAAACCTTAAATGGAACCAAAACCTGGTTCCCAGAATGCTAGAGAGCCTAGAAAGACAGTTAAGGACCCATAAGGATGCCTGTTATTCGGCCACACAATATTGAATTCCACGAGAGAGTAAACCTGCGGATTTGAACAGTTTTTAGAAGTTACTGTATTTTTCAACTAGGTTTTCTAGACTGGGGGTTAATATTCTTACCAAGTCTGTGCCTAAGGGACTTGCAAACTTATACGATCGTCGATCTTACAACACTGACCGACTTCTCAATGACACGCTGTTCTCTAAGCCCAGAGTGTAGCCACATAAATTACACCAACTATATGCTGCATGCACTTTATTCAGGGTTCGTACTCATCTGTAACCATAAAATTTAGGACAAGCTAGGATTTTTCAAGGACTGGTCAACAAAAATTCAAGGGTCAGAAAATTAGTTAATTACCAAAAAATGAGAATTACGTAAAAAGAATTGTGGCAAGATGTGACAGATTTTTGTTCCATTAAATGACACTGGTGAACCACACTAGATTAGCGTTGCAATTAGATTTTTATGTTTAAATATATGTTGTACCTGATGTCTGACACGGAAAACAAAAATGTGCTTTTTTTTTTGTTTCAGCATTTTCCAGGAGTATTCCAAGGACTTTATGGACTTTTCGTGTTTTTCAAGGACTCTTCCAGGCCTGGGACTTCATTTTTATTTTCCAGAACATTTGCAGGTTTTCAAGGACCTGTACGAACCCTGTTTATTCAGGATCCTTTACAGCCATCGTATAGCAAACCGCTGAAATGCCTTGTGAAGATGTGTGATCCCCATCCTGACTGGGAAATCTACGCTCATCCATTATCTAGCATGGAAAATAGTTCCTTTACACCTCAAGTTTCTTGACTCTGTCGATGAATGTTTGTTAGCTGAAATATCTACCTATTTGGGAAGGGGGGGGGGGGGGGCATATGGGTGTTAATGCTTCTGATACGCAGCTTTGTTAGCATGAAACAGCACGTAAAAAGAATAGGCAAAATTTTGTTGGGAGGCCAGGGTTGACAGGAATGGAAGGTAGAAAGGAGAAAAAATATTTGATGTTGGGGCACAGCATGAAAAAAGTCAGAAAACTCAGTTTTATTGAGATTTAGACTACAAAACTGTTTTCCAGCATGAAATCTTACTAGCTGCTATTTGTTCTTCAGGTTTGTTTTAGGTCACAAATCAAATTAATTCGTTGTACACATATTTTTTAGCACACACACTTAATCTACATTCCGCCAAACAGACAGTTGCAGCTAGTTTTATTTTCTTTTAAAAATTGTTTCATTCGAACAACGAGTTCAGTCAAAAGAGGGATTACTTTGGTCTATTTAGTTCATTCTGGTTTAAATAGTTTCACTAAGGAATTGAAATTAGCACTAAATTATTAGTGACTAAAGAAAAGAAAAGTTGTTTCTCAGACCCCTCCACAGACTTTTTTTTATAACAAAAAAATACGACGCGGCAAAAATAGCAGTTACAAATCAAAAATGGTCCTTGCTGAGAAATGACAATATAAAATTACCAGTCCTGCCCTTAAATAATTTTATGGTCAGGTGGTAAGTAATCACTTAAATTCAAGCTGCCTGGTAAGCAATGGGGCAGGGAAAGCCCGATGGTTAGCAAGACTATCTCGTGTATAGAGGTCCCTGTTCGAGCCTGACCTCATCCACCCCTGCTATTTTGGCATTAAGGTCCCTGTGGTACCTCGTGCTCAAGTCGATTGAGGTATGCAAAATGTCCTTGGAATCTCTTGTTGGAATTGCGTAGCAGAATTCAAGGTTCAGACACTTTCTTAATTCTCAATTTCCCTGACATTTCCAGGTTTTCCAGGTGTATCCAATGGCAATTTCCAGGTGTTTACAAGATGTTCAGTTAGGGAAACAGGCAGTAGCTAATATTTTTATGAATATTTGTACGAAAAAATAATCCAACATTCCGGAAAATAGTTTTTGAGAGACTAGTGCAGATGGGACTAAACACATTTTCATCACAGGTATTGGTTCCAGCCTAAGATTTGGTTTAAGTAATATCTAAAATACTTGAACATATTAAAGCACAAATTACAAATATTTGCTACTAGCGTAGAATTTTTGTTTTTGGTCTGCTAATTCAATGGAAAGGGCTAAACAAATTGATATTAAATTCAATGGAACTTACAGATCAGACACAGACATTTTTTTTTCAAATTTCCCTGTCTTTTTCCTGATTTTCAAAAAATTTCATGTTTTCCCTGAAATTTCCCTGAGCTTTTTGCTCTATTTTCATTTTCCCTGAGATTTCCAGGTTTTCCAGGTTTAGTCTGAACCCTGGAATTGTTCTTCTCGTCTTCTGGCACCATGGCTTCGGCAAGCAAATCTCCAAGGACATGTGGAGATTAATAATGAGGCAGCGTTCTTTATTTTTTCCAAAATTAAAAAAATAATCCCTACAATACTATGAAAGGCTAAAAAGAAATTTTACATGTCTAGACGTGCATGCTTGACATTTTAAACTTTTATTCCTCCAGCCGCTACAGCATTTAGTCGAACGCTTTTTATTTTTGTTTCACGATCCTTCCGAAGAAGAAGAACGGACGTTTCTTAGAAAATTCACGTGTAGTTTCAAATCACTACAGTTAGGTGGTGCTAGTGTGTTTTATCCATAGTAAGATGTCAAGTCCTCACCACTGTCACCGCCGGTATTTAAAAAGAAATTTCCACCAGCCCACACAGATTACTGAAGAAAAAGGCCTACGCAAACTTTAAGCAGCTTTACAACTGTTTTCTTACGCACTTTAATTTGTATCTGTATTTATTTACTTTTGTGAAGGCTTTCATTAACAAATTGTGTGACTACTGATCGTTTTTAACTAATTCTGAACTATTCATAATTATCCTTGCCTAATAACAAGCGGGAAGAAGGGAATATTAACAAAGAAAAGCAAGTCGGGACAACCTAACCCCCCTGAGATTGGGCGGGGGGGGGGGGCCCGCCCCGCCCAATATGGTGCAAGTGTCAAAGACTACCAAGAAAGAGAAATCTTGACGTTAAGTGAAGGGAAGATGGAAACAAATGTTTGCACACACTAAATCAGTGGTGTGAAACACGGGGTCGTAAATTAGCAGCCAACCAGAAATTAGGCAGTAAGCAGCATAAAAAAATAAGACTGCTATGCGTGCATTTATACTTACTGAAGGAGGTCCAGAAGCAGCTGGCCCTTGGTGGGTTGGAGGGTTTTGGCTTGAGTATGGTGTTGCAGGAGTTGGTCCAGGCGCGTACTGGCCCGACGGAGGCTGTTGTGCACCACCAGATTGAGGGTAAGTTGCTTGTTGTGGACGGTATGGAGAACCTGCATAACAAAAAATGGGTTCCCTTAATTGACTAAATGGAATACGCCCGAACATTTCGACAGTAATCCAATGTTATCAATGTTACAAAAAGGTACTCTTAATGTCACTCGAAAATTACTCACTTCTTTTTTTTTACGCAATTACTTGTTTTGACAGAACATATAATTAAATAGGAACATTGCATGGATATGTGGCTTGAGGGCAGAGAAACATTTAATAAAAAAAATGTATCCTCTTAACTTAGAAAAAACACTGTACTGACCAGCAGAAGCCTACTACGAATTGTTGAAATCATTAAGCAGTCATGTCGAACTAATGTAGCCAGCTTCTAAATTGCCAATATCATAACTCCGATAATTCTAATATCATAACTCTGTTTCTGATACCAGTAAACCAATTCTGTACGGTTCCGCAAAGTACGATTGCTGCACGGCAGCGGTAGAAATATAATTATAATATTGAATTAATTATGTTCAAGGAGTCCAGGTTTCTACTAAGCTAAGGAACAATTTTGTAAATGTACGTATATTTTTAAATGTAAATTTAATCTATAAAAATATGTATTAAATTTATTAAAACCACCTTTAAGTCTATAATAAATTTATTTACTCTTTCACATCCTTCATTTGGTAATAGGAAAAAAAAATTAATAGTTTTACAGAAAAGTTAAAAACTACTTTTTAAATTTGAATTAGACCTGCCCAATTCCAGGATTCATCCCAAGCCTTGACGCTGACGTGATTTAAGACTTTTGCTTTCCGGATACAAAACTAGCTTAGTGAAACACGGATACGTGTTTTAGCACACGGATGCGCGTTTCTGCACACAGATGCATAAGCATCTCAGCAGCACTTTGCACGCCTGAAGATTGTTGCAGCCCCCATGTGTTGCAGGCACCTTTGACTGTAATCAAACGAAAAACTTCATTGAAGTTCGTACTGTGGAACATAACAAAATTCTGAAAAAGTCAATTCACAAAAAATCACGCACATTTCCACAAACTAGACACTTACTCCTATGTCCAGCAAATTCTCAACTACTAACTGTTGTCATCATCAGGCTTTTAAAGGTTGATTTAATCCCTGACCACATCCAGCTTCAACGTTGTTTACAAGCCCCGAAAAATGTAGTAGGCCACGATTACCGGCGAATTCGAAAACGGCGCTTGAAAACAACGTTGAAGCAGGATGTGATCAGGGACTAAACCAACCTTTAAAAGCTTGATGATGACAACAGTTAGTTGTTGAAAATTAGCTGGACATAGGAGTAAGTGTCTAGTTTGTGGAAATGTGTGTGATTTTTTTGTGAATCGACTGTAATCAATTAACGCACAGTTTAGAACAAAATGGCGGCGCCTGGTTCAAGGGGGACTAAATCACTAATCAAAAGTAGCAAGCAGAATGATAATGACCTTAATATTAAGGCTATACCGATCAGCATGTTTTCTGCCGAACAAATTCCGATCCGATCAGCCACAAATTGATTGGCGTGCCGATCTGATTTAACCGAACCGATCCCTACTGATTTTTAATAATTTTTTTACTGGCTTACACAAACTTGTAGGCTAACAAATTTGTAGGCTAGTGCAAACATTGGAATACATTTTTTTTTTACCTTATAGTAAATATTTATCCGTTATTAACCTTAGCCAACACAATGTAAAACGTGTAGGCCTAGCCTAAATTAAAACAAAAGGTAACAAAACATGTGGAAACAGAATTTATTTTATTGTCAAAGGCCTGGCAAAAATCGAAAATCTGTAGGTTTTTGTTCGCAGAACCGATTTTTACCGATCAGCACAAAATCTACCAAAATCTGTTCGGCAAAATCTGTTCAGTACAGCCTTACTTAATATCCTTACAAGACCATCAACTGTAACACATTCTGTTTCACATTGTGGCCACATCGTCGAATTGCCAGACATTATAATCCGACAGTTGACGGAGATCAGATGTGGATGCGGCCGACGACCAGGAGGCGACTGCGAGTCCGGCTGACTGGGTCATTTGATATGCTGCCGCTGAGGCAGGGTCGTGGCCTGTTGCGGAAACGGAGACAGAACCTGTAAATGTCTTATGAGAGGGGTGGGACGGGGGACTCCGTGGTCACCCTTCGTTGAAGGCCGACTCCGAGTGGCGGGGTAGCAAGGGAGGACAGTGCCTGCTGTGTGCTGGACCCTGGTTGGGCCGTCGAAGCGAAAGAAGATGACTGTACTGTCGTCTTTGAAGGTTGGCGGCCGTATGGCAGTCGGTGGGTTTTAGACCGAGAGCAATGTTGTTCTCGCCATGGCGGGGTTTGCGCTAAGTGCGACAGCTATTGAAACTTCTCCTTCATGAGAATGTTGGTGGCGTGGAAGTCACCCGTTTGCTGGAGGCGACCAATTTCGGTAGCCAGGGTGGAGTTAGAATTTTGCAGAAAGTCGATGGTTTTTATTTGGCCACTAATCGTGCCTTGCAGAGCAAATTCTGATAAACGAAGGGATTAGAATTCTATGGTTGACCTGTGAATGATATCGACTTCCTGCTGGAAGGAATGAAGTAGTGAAAGAGGAGATCCACAATTAATATCGAAATGCGCAGAATCTTCTAGTGACTACTAGAGCCCTCACAACAACGAAGAGCGGATCGCGTCTGCAGTTGGAAGATGCAATCGTATGTCGGGAGCCGATGAACGGGCAGGATACTTTGACGATGTCAACTCATCCTTTCATCTTCAAACCGGGGCACAAGCAAGATACTGGGTCCGATATGACAGGTTTACGTTGTCGGAAAGTTGAAGTGTCTTTTTCTTGAGATGGGGACAGTCCACCCGTGGTTCCGGGTATCTCGTCAGAGGAGCTCATTGCTGGTCGACGAGAGACTGAAACAACGACATGACGGTGACAAGAAATCGACGCACGACAAGACGGCAATCAGTGTAAGCTTTAAAAGTAGTGCAAAGCCTCGGCTGTAAACGGGTCACGGTCATTGCGTCTCAACGGGGAAGAAGAGCGCGAAAAGAGAAAGAGGGTTGCGTGGCGGGGCTTTGGCGATGTGGGCTGTCAGAACGGTTGTGGTTTTTTTTTTTTTTTTGCCGAGTAGGTGATGAGTCAGGGACTCTTTCTGTGGCTGAATGTGAAAGAAACGAGGGATTCATCCAGGGATTGTTACCGGTGAAAGGAATGTGACAAGCTGGGATGGTGACGAATGAGATTGCCGCTGTCTTGAGTTTGGTGCGGAGATGAATTCGTAAACATATGCAAATGCTGCCATCGTAATTCATGACGTTGTTATAGCGGCAAATTTGACGCTTGCCCAGCCTAAGCCATGAAGCCAAACACGTTGTGATCGGAATGAAGGAGGGAAATCTATCGCTGTGTTCCGTCATGTGCCAGGTTACGGTCGAGACTTGCCAGTGGTTGGTGGGTGCGGCCAGAACGTGCCAGGTTACGTTCGGATGGCCTGACAGACCAGAGTGTTGAGGGCCACAGATCGTGCCAAGTTACAGCTGTAAGACGAAGAGTGTGTAGCAAGTGTGCTGTTGTCCAGTGTGTACCAGGTTACGTCTGAAAGGTCTGAGAGACTGTGTCAAGTTACGTCCAAGGCGGAGTGCGTGGAGCGGAAAAATGTCCGGTTTCGTTGGCAATTGACCGACACGTGCCCAGTTATGTGCGATGCAATGACAAGGTTTAGGCAGAAGGAAGAGACCAGATCATTGCGAATGCCATTGGGGCCACCGATATACCAGCGGACGAATGCACGAATACATTGCGAATTGGTGGCGCTGAGCTCGGCACGAATGTAAATGACTCCGAAGTGGTGGCGTTGCGGTCTGCAGGAAAAACCCCATAGCAGGAGCCGGAAGGTGGCCCAAGTGCGCATGCAGCAGCAAGGTCAAAACGCCACGATGGTGCGTAGCCGAAGAATGGTCGAGAAGCCGGGTAAATCGAAAGGAAGGTTGGGACGAATGAAGGAGAGCACAGTCGGGACAAATGTGCTGAGTGGGAACAAGGTTAAGGCGTTTGTACAACAGACCACCTTGAGAACAAAAGAAGGGAATGCTTTCGAGCGAGATCTATTTATAAGGAGGGCTACACACACGCAATTGGGTTGTGGAGCTGGGCGGATCGGTGAAGCTACATATCTCGAGGTAAAGAGAGCATAAATGCAAACATTAACAGGTATAGTATTTGTTTACGTTTTTTTACGCTTAAATTTCAAAGTAAAGGATATTTACCGTTCCAATATCCTTGCAAATTTTCGAGCCGATAAGGCCAATTTAACCGTAGTAGTTAAGGCTGTACAGATGCAGATACCATATCGGTAAATCTGCAGATGTTCAATGTATCGGAATCGGAATGGAATCAGTATTTCTTAGAGATTCGTTTGCAGATACCACACTTCACACTTGATGATGTAGAGTTTCATGTTTCCTACCTGCTGTCTGCCACAGTTCTGGAAATTGAAGTGTAACACAAAGTTTCGAGTTTCGAGTTCCTGAATAAAATCATTATCTCCATCGAGAACTTTGTTCCCTGCCTTTAGACGGTCACGATTCCAAAAGGAACAGTGCAACACGAAGTCTCGTCTTGAATTAAATCAGTATCGTCATCTGTATCAGTTTAACAGATATCATGCGGTATCGGATGGGATCTGCATCGAATCAGTAGAAGTGGTATCGGTACAGCCTTAGTAGTAGTCGATAAACATCTGCATGACACACAAGTGCTACATGACATTCGCTCATCTGGAATGTACGAGGTTCCAGCACCTCGACGCCTTTATAATTAAAACCTTTCCCGAAATGAAGCAATGGAGGTGGTTTGTGGATGACGCTCTTTCCATACAGAAGAAAGGGTAGTCCGGCAATGTGCAACGGGTCCTAAATGCGTGGACTGAGGATATTAGCTTCACGTATGAAGAAGAAGTGGAAAATAAGCTACCATCTTTGGATGTCGTACTGGAGAGAACGGGGAGCGGCAGGATTGTTTACCAGCCTTACCGTAAACCGATAACAGGAAAAGGTATCCTCTACAACTCAGGGCACCCAGTGGGCCAGTTAAAAGCAATAGCCCAGAATGAGTTCATCAGAATGATGCAAAACTCGGCAAGCCTAGACGTAGCAAGGAAACATCTGTACGAGACCAAAGGAAGGTTTGTTGAGTTAGGCTATCCACCCGAGTGTCTAAACTGAATGATTAGTCTAGCAGTAGGCATGATGAAAGCTGGAGTATGGAAGGCACACCACTGACACAAGATCAAGGATACGGAAGAAGGACCAAGAGTGGCAAGTTACGTATATAGAAGGCATTACGGACAAGTTCAAGATGTGCGCAGGAAAAATGGTTTTACATCATATATCAAGAACGCAAAAGGCCTGAAGGATCACCTGATGAAAAAGCATGCCTATCCTGATACCATAACAAGAAAAAGAAGTGAAGCCAGTGAGCAAGAAGATGAAGCCCTGAAGCACATTAAGAACACCTGTGAAGGCGTTTACAGAGTGCATGTGGGGATTGTGATGCCGTTTGTGTGGGAGAGACAAGAAAAGGTATACGTACGAGGGTCAAGCAGCACATGGCAGACACAAGGAATGAAGTTGTAACTAATGGCATAGCAGTCCACCACAAGGTAGACTCGACACCGAATCAACTGGGAAGGCATTGTGACACTCCTCAAGTCCAACTCTAACAATGACGTGCATCTGAGAAGCCTTGAATCCCTGGCTATACACTACAGCCGAGAGAAGGCTGTGCTGATGAATATCCAGGGACCTTCAACCCCAAACATTCAGTTACTGCTGAGAGGAGAGTTTAATAAGTTGCTGCGGGAGAAGTGGTGCACTGGCCTGCAAGTTACGGAGGCTATGGCCTTGCGCCGCGTTCCAACGAACGATAGCAGCAGACGAACGAAAGCAGACAAACGATCATGACGAAGTAAGCGGTGATGTGGTAGCCTGATGAAGACAGTCCTGCTGAGCCCCTCCAACTTCAGAAAAACCTGACTGACGAAAATTTGCAAGGATATTGGAACAGTAAATATCCTTTACTTTGAAATCTAAGCGTAAAAAAACGTAAACATGAACTCAAATTTTCAAAGTAAGCAACGTGACATTTTAAAATTAGGTATAGTATTTTTAAAGCAAAAGAAAATATCTTTTGCTTTGATATCTAAGCGTACAAGAAATAAGCAATGTGACATTTTAAAATTAGGTATAGTATTTTCCAAGCAAAAGAAATTTTCTTTTGCTTTGATATCTAAGCGTACAAGAACTAAGCAATGTGCATTTTAAAATGTAGGGATCCTTCCTGGGTTTGGTCTTCGAGACGATTCCAGCACAGGTGCATTTAACCGGAGCATTTGGGATGAATCCATGTGGAGCCTTGTAACCAGCAGGAGACATTTTGAGTGGGGGGTTTAACAGATGCAGGACGAAACAGGCCACCACGATATCTGGCCATGATGAAGTGCCGATGTAAACAAGCTTGACTTTCGTCAGCGGATGTGAATGGACGACGACGATAACAAACTCACGCCAAAATGGTCACATGCGGGAGAGATGCACGTGGGGAAGGGATGAAGTATGCGTCACACTACGGGCTCAGTTCGTGGCTGGTGTTGTAGCCACGGGGTCGAACGAGACGGAAAAGTAGATACGTTTTCGTTATTTTTTGTGTGTGTCAAAACAGAATAGCACGTCGTAAAGATTGCTTATTTTATGAATTAATAATCGTTTTTGTAATGTCACTTGATCATTTTGTCCTGTAGATGAAGTGTATCGCAAATGTAAAAGACGGAACGAGGCTTGGCCGCTACTACTTGAAGCGCTTTCGCAGGTTGAACCGGAAATTTTTCGGTTGCATAGGAAGGAGCAGTCGATCAGTGGTGCATCCTTCAATTACAGAGTGTCTTTCGTGGATTAATCCACTGTTGAGCAGCATCTCATTCGAAGATGAAGAGGTGGGACAGCATAATGCTGTCATCAGAAGTGAGGAAACTTGAAAATTAAAGATGACAGTGCAGCCAAGAGACCCTGACGAGAAAAGAGGCGCAATTCGCTGAGCATGGTGGCGATATAACGAAGGACTTTCGTTTTGATTGAGAAGAAACAAAGGAGGGGCACGTCATGTGCCGTCAGAGCATGATGTGCAGTCACCCGAAGGTTAAGAAAGCGAGAGGCTCTCATGTGATGCGAAGGTGGGTTGTGCTGAATGCTGATTTGCCACTAGAGGTACCGTCATGGAACAGTCCTGAAGAGCCAAAAGAAACTGAGGGCGCTTATGTGGCAACGCTGGAAGGGTACGAAAAAATCTAACCTAACTTTAGCCGATGTGACGTTGAATGTGCTGGAACACAGCAAAGAACAATTGATCGCCAATGCCAGTAACAGGAGGCGAAGGTGGAATTCGTAGATCCATTAGTTGATGTGATGAATGTGGATGACTGACAGAAAGCAACGAAGGATTTTCCATGTTCCAGTGCCGAGAAGGGAGAGACGAAGGTGGCAGCCAACAGTTCAGCCGTCAGTCGACGAGCAGAAGTGGAAGAAGCCGCCTTTTGTGAAAGTATGTGGAGGGAAGAATCCAGCAGAAAGTTCGCCATTCATGGAAGGATAAAGATGACGCCAAGGGAGTGGAGGGCGGAGCCCTTTTGGAAGTACGAAAGTGCGGCAATGAGAATTAAGGAATGGTGAGAGACAGTCGACAATAGGGGTGGCATGATAATCGATAATTCGATAATATAGCGAGACATTTTTTGTCGATTATCGTATCGCAGTTTTTCTGATTTATCGAGTTATCGTGCAAACCTCGATGCTTAAAGGGTTAGGCTCGACCGATAGCGGCATCGGTATCGGCACCGATACTAGCGGTAACGGTATAGGATCAGTCTCGGCTGACTGTATTGGTCAAAGATCTGTTTTTGCGATATCTTCACCAAAAATTGTCCGTTTTTGATATTCCAATACACCATTTTAACCGTTGTTTCGAGGGCTTTCCAATGGTGGTAATTTCAGAGCGATAGCTTCAGTCGTTCTCAAATTATTTAACAAAAACTAAAAACTGGCTCCAAAAAACACACTTTACTGCAAGATGCTTGCTCATAGAGCTTTGAGATTCGGAATATTTCATCAAATTTTGTTACTGAATATGGAAGAAATATTAACTTTACTGGAAGTAATGTACTGAAGTATCGGTATCGGTGATGTAGCATTGGACCGTATCGGTACCAGATCGGATCCGTCAAAGTTGGTATCGGCCGAGCCCTATTAAAGGGTCAAAACTTGGAAACCGTTAATAGCTAGAAACGAGTGGTTTCCGTTGCATGCAGAATTACAAGGGCTCTCCAACCAAGTGTGCAAAACTGTTGCTAGCCACTCTAGCTAATTGGAGAATTAGTTTAATACAAACAATATTTAAGCATTAAGTAGCATCACAACTGCTAAATAGTTTTTACATGGTTAGGAAGCAATGGATAATGGCAAGTGCATTTTTATGTCTACTGGTCAAAGTGCCGCACAACTCACATTCGACAAGGTTGCACTGTAGGTTTCAGCCAATGTTTTTTTTAATTAACATTAAAATTAAAATGACCAGCCTCAAAATTTGTTTTATCGAAATATTATCGATTATCGCGATAATTGTAAAAATTTGATTGGATAAAAATTGTTTGTTTCGTGCCGTCCCTAGATGACAAAGGTGCGAAGTCCAGGATGAGAGGCTTTTATTTCCAATGCATGAGTAGGGACCCGTACTTTCCGTGATATTTTAAAGCAAAATTTTGAGATAATATTTGTTGCGAGAATTTTTAAAATGTCGGTGCAAAAAAAGTAATTTTGCGATACATCATGTTGCAAGATTTGCTGAATTTTGAAACCAAAAAAATCCCAAAATTGTTAGCAGAAATAGCCTCAAATAGTCCTCTTAAGTGGTGTACAATATGAATAAAGTTTAAAAAATTTAATTCCACTTCAAAACAGCTGCGAGTAACAAACAGAAGAACTTATTTTACTGCAAAGTTAATACAATTTTGATGAAAATAAAGTCATCATTTATTTATTCGAGCAAAAATTGCGAATTTTGCGGAAAAATGCAAATTTTGCTATCGCATATTTTTATTTTTGGCTTCAGCAAGCAGCATACACCTCCCCACTTGAAAAATGGGGTCAAAATTCTTATTAGTAAAGAAGTTGCGAATTTTGTGATTTCGCAAAATCGCATCAAGTACGGGTCTTTATGCATGAGGGTGATAAGATCCACGATGCTGGTGAAAGTTGCGAATCATTATCGATGACGACGAAAAGCATGAACCAGTAAGTAGAGGTGGCCATGGCCCAGGCGGCAATCGGAGTAGCAGGAAGGCAAGGAAGAGGAGGAAGGATAAAGCTACAACAGATTAGGCCCAATCTGGGAAAGCATTAATCTCCTGGCAGTAGTAGAAGAAGATAGATCAGGTTGGAGTCATCACCATGAGTTGATTCAAAACTGATCCAATAAGGTCGATGTTTGAAACTTTTCATGAAAAGCAAAGATGTGTAAAGTAGAAACGAAAGAAGCCAGGAAAAGGTGCGGCCGTGTAACACGGGCAATAGAGAATGAAAGATGGCCACTTTGGCCTCGTTTCTTTTACATGCACTTCGGGTAATGAGCGGGCTGGAGCAAGAAAACACGCATTCCAGAATGAATGCTAAATTTACAGATACAGTAATGTATGTTGTCGTCGCCAATAGAAAAACAGTTTTAGATTTTAGTTTCTAGGGATCGACCGGATACCGTTTTACCGGATCGATTCCGGATAATTTGATGTCAGTGCCGGACCGGTTCCGGAGCTAGGTTACGGATCCAAGTCGGTACTGGATAATTCACACACAAAAACGAAATAAAGTTGTTTATTTTTCCCCCCTTACAAGTTGCAGCAATGGTGTTTATTTTTGCTTTGTTTCACATCACTTTCTTACATTAAACACTTAGAAGTCTTACGCTATTAAGAGTACCAGTACAGTATAATTGCATGTAGTTACAGAACTGTTTTTGCAATGTTGCCAAACTCGGCAATTTTTTTTTTGAAACAGTCAAACAAAGCACTCATTAGGTTAATCAATCAAAAAAACATTTTTCTAGTTGAAGGATTTCTCATTGATTAGCCTACTGCTTCATTTCGAAAAATAATTTGCAAAATATTGCAATATTTGTGAAATCAGTATGTAGTCTATGCATTTATTTTAGATTAAAATTATTGAATTTTGGTTGCATTAAAAAAAATTCAAAATCACAACAGGTCTTTTATTTACAGCTTTTTTTACGTTGGTTTTGTTCCTTTCATTCCCTTTTAAATTGCTTTCGTTCCGTTTTGTATTGCGCACAGTATTTTCGCAAAGACCGAAAGCAAAAAAAAAACAAGATGCACTACACTGCATTAGTAATTCGACGTGTTGTATGGCAGATAGGGATGTGCGATACTCGAAAAATTCGAGCCGAGCCGAGTATGAAAGTTGTACTCGAACTCGGCTCGCTGCTCGCGTCCGTACTCGAAAAACTCGAATCCGGCGAAAATGCGATAACTTCGTCAATTTTTGACCGATTTTGACATTACAATATACCAAATCGAACGTCTCGATGAGAGCTTTCCAGTGGTGCAGATTAAAAGTCAATAGCTGAAACCATTTTGAAGTTATTTCTTAAAAACTGGAAAACCATGACCCACACAGTCAATTAAGCACCATCTTTGTTCCTATTAGCTTAACAAATTAAAGGGAAACTTGCATACAAAATATTTCCATCAAATACTCGAACTCGGCTCGATACTCGATTCTTCTGTTGCAAACTCGGCTCGGCTCGACTCGAATTAAAATTGTTCTACTCGCACATCCCTAATGGCAGACATACCAAAAGGACACTACTGAAAAATCTGAATGCGTGGTGTATACTGAAGAATATCTACTATATTGCACATTATATTAAAAAAAAATATTTATCATAACTTTTGCTACTACGAAACGGCAAATGAGCCAGAATCTTGTGTGTGACGATGCAATCACTGACCAGATAAGTTTTCATCGGATGCCGACATTGGTTTTCTTACAAAAAAAACAAACAAACTGAAAGCTTCGTTGTTTTACAGTTTCCCGTTCCCTTTCTTCTTGTTCATGCGAATTTTACATTTTTTAAATCTTCGAATATCATATTTTCAGTAAATTCAGCAGGTAATGAGGGGGGGGGGGAGCAGGAGAAGTCATATTGCGCTGAGGGTAGGTGAGGTTGACTACTTTTAATTTATTTACACCTTTTAGGTGTATTAACAAAAGTTAAAATATTCACACGAAAATTGTGACAAATCGACATTGAATATAACATTGCAATTTCATGCGGCCAATTTTTGTTAGGTCACTCAATACAAAGTACTTGTTTTACTAGCCTTTTATAATTATCTTTATTATTATTATTTGTAATTTTAAATCTGTTGGTAAAACTAATATCGAACCAATAAAACTTGCGCGAGTCTCCTGTTACGGATTTTTTTAAAAATCGGAGAATTCAAGGCCAGGAGGAATATTCCGCCCTTCCCTCCCTGGCCAGTCCGCCTTTGTAAAAATAGGACATCATTCGCTTTGTTCACTCTTTCAATAAGAAACAACACCACAAATAAGCGTAAAAAGACAAAAAAAATACCCCCCCCCCCTCTCCACACACGCCAGTCTTGCACGCAATTCAGCGACATTTAGGGCTAAACTAACGCTGCTACTACTGAGCACCGACTTATTCATTCTAGAGTTGCGCTTTTCAAATCGTGTTTTTTTAACACCAAAAATTGTTCACCCATACGACATACCTTTGCTAGAAGTACTTCTTCCATCCTTCTCTCTTGTACTACCACGTTTTGAAGTATATGTAGATTATTCCCCTGTAGTTCATAACAGTTGGCGCTGTTTATTTCTCCCGGCCGCCTGCCATAAGTACAACGGAGTTGCGCCTCCAAACCCAAATGATCCCGAAGTTTTTCTCGGAAAGTCTACCCTCTAACCGACCCTCGACCCCCATTTCGCCGTCGTTTTTCAACACCGCCACTGCCATTTTACGCTAAAATTTTCGAAAATCACACGTGTAACGCTGACGTCACAACACTGTGTGTACTATGAACGACGGTTTCGCGTTGACAGACCTCGTTGGAGGGTACCACTTTGTTTGTTCTAATTACAAAATCTGTGAAATCCCTAGTGTTTTAATATTTTACACTGCAACTGTCCCACATGATTAAAAAAGGAACGAAACAAACATAAAAAAAAGCTGTATTTATTATTTTTCATTTTATGAACAAAACTGTCTCGACTCTTGCGACATGGAAGTCATCTTTGGTTTATCATGCTATTATTTTTGATGCTATCATTAAACCGTCTTACTTTTCGAATTTAACCCCTTGGCATCCAAACCACGATTTATCGTCACTTTAAAACCGTTCCCAAAACTCCCAACGCACCCTGGATTCAAAGTCTCGTTTGGAAAGAAAAACCGCCATTGCATACAACAGAGGTTTAATTCCGACTAAATTAGGTACTTTGGCACGCGTATTTTGGATTTATTTAATTTAACATCATCTTTTAATTACCTCAACTGATGTTTTTGTTGGCCATGTCGTCAAAATTGATGTGAAAATGCTTTTGTTTGCTAAAACTAGCCCCTGGTTCAAGCTGTTGTAACACAACAACACAACGAATGGCCGCCATCTTGGTCGCATTGGAAAGCTGGGATTCCCCGATTGGCACGTGTATAGAACGTGATAACTAATCGTGGCGGGGGCCAGTCACAAGTGACGTCACGTGAAAAGAGGCAAGATCACAGCCATTGGAGCTAGCAGGTACGCGTCTCTTGGCGGATAGCCGGCTTGAAGTGGGAGCGCGATGGCAGCCGTAAACGAACTGCTCTCAACGATCGTGAATATAAATTAGGAAATAAAACAACTTTAAACTATTCCTACGGAATTAAAAACTTAAAAAAAAAGATGTCGGAAGCTGTAAACAATGCTTAATGGAAGAATAACCAGAGGACGTTATCATTTCAAGGTCTCCCATGTACTGCAACGGAAGATGAATATTTTCGTTATTTACGTAATTGAACTTCTACCAAGCCCTATTCACTCGCTCCGAAATGTACGCAAGTTTCCGTCTAGAGCTCACGCGATCAAAATGTGCTGCGCCATCTATAGGAAGCGACTACGAACTAAAGCTTCACCACGGCTACTTCCGGGCAAATCCAAGATGGTGGTGTCGTGTGATCACCAAGTCTTAGTCGCTTTACGATCACAGAGCAGTACAACACGAAACAGTTCGTCTAGATTATCTTCTTTATCATTAGAATTGCATTTTTATTTTTGTCCACGCGTGTCCCGCTAAAATTTACACGATTTTTAAAACTGAAATTGTAATGAAGTTAGCCGCTAGTTGAGTTTTGTTGTTTCGTAGCTCGCTTTCCATAGTCGAAACCGAAACTGCATATAACGACGCCGCAGTAATGACACTAGAGCTGTAGTCTCAGTCACTTTCGCTGTTGTTGGCTTGGCGCTCTCGTGGCGAATTTGAGAAACTAGAGAATTCTGGCTGATTCTGGTCAGAGTTTTGCACGCGTTGCTTGAACGGTAAGAGTAGCAAGTGGGTTATCCCGTAACGAAGTGTAGTTATTAATCCGAGCTTCTACTAGCCCCTGGTTCAAGCTGTCGTAACACAACAAACTTTTTTTTAAGTTATGAAAACCTAATACAATTGTCCCAAGAATATTTTTGTGCAATAATTTACACTGTAATTGTTACGTCTGCAATTTTTTATACCTGTAGATCGCTTAGTTATTTTACTACGATTTATTTTACCGAGGCAAGCAACATGTTTACAATTATGGCGACAATGTTTTGGTTGTGTTGCAACCGGTATCCGCCTCAATATAATTGCCAGATCCTGATCTCGCCGGATACCGCATTATCCGGAGTCGATACCTACTGTTTACGATGCGAGACAGTATTTTTTTTTGTACGTTTTTGTTTCAACATAAATTGCACACCGATTCCTGAGAAGGAAAGGAATTTGCAGGACTTGAATCCATTTTACAAGTTTTTCAAGCACTTTTCCAGGCCTGGAATGTCATTTTCCAGGACATTTTCAAGGACCCTTACAATCGCATACATTTGCTAGAAAAAAAACAGAATCTAAATTTAAGTTATAAATAAATACAGCCACAGCTATTCCCATGCCCCACCTTTTCTACCTTGTGGTCCCATCATTGGTGGCTGCTGAGACTGGCCATATGGAGGTTGCATGCCAGCCGTAGCCCCATATTGCTGAGAAACCATACCTTGGCCTGGCTGCATCATTGGACCTACATGTAAGAATATACAAAGCAATTATGTAGGACAATCTTAAACACTGAACATGGCCGGCAGATGGTGTTCAGTTTACTTCAGTTTGGTATTTGGCATTTCAGGCAAATAACTGACAGTACCAAAGATATTTTCCATACTAAATGACCGAGTCTGATGCTAAAATACACTATTTTTTGGGGGGGGTCAGCTTTCCAGTTGTCCAAACTCCAAGTTCCTAACTCTAAATGGTTATAAGTTACAATTACAAAGGAAGAACAAAAGGTTGGGAGAAGATATCTTTATTCTCAGTTTTGAAATATATGGATTTAAAATATGGTACCCATGTGAAAACATCCAAATTTGTCCCCTGTTCCGACTTTAAGACAAAATTCTGTCATTGCTGTTTTTATGGACTAGCCTGTCTCAATCATGGTGAATTGAGGTTTCAAGTTTGAGCATATGTTAGTTTGGTTCAAAAGTTCAACAGTGTTTGGCTAACTGTACGACTTCTTTGGTTTGGGTTGGCTGAACAAGAGGTGTTCAGGACAGCCTTAGTTCCCACTTTTCAGTCAAGGCTAATTAGCTAGACCACAGGAGTGCTTTCAAGATTCAAGTTGGAATTTCTTATAAATCCCACACTCTATTCAACAGAATATGAACATGAATAGCTATACGATGGTCCCTATTTGATGCAGAAAGGTTTCCTCAAAGCTTAGTGGATAAAACATATTGCAGTTTTTCATCCAGGCGTACGGATGTCAATTTAGGTAATTAGATAGAGTGCTCTGAAGTCCGGAATTACCGAATTATAAAATATACCACAACTTTTTTAACCATTCCCTGCCTGAATACACAAACGTGCGCAGCCACACGATGGACGAAAAGAAGTACAGTGAGCTTGTGAACAGCCATAGACCAGTGGTCAGTGTCTTCGTCTACAACCCAAGTGAACATTGGCTCGAATCCCGCGACTGATCTAACTACTGACCTAAAAACAAATGCTTGGATGTTAATTCGTGATGGAAAGAGTTAACAAGTAAGGCTTGGGGCGCTTTTTTTCACCCGAGCCGATCTAAAGCCGATCATTAAACGAAACTGGCCGATACCAAATCCTGATCACTAATACCGAATCCCAATAACCAATCCAATTTCCAATTACCCAGAATATCTACTAGTGAAGCATGCATGAAAAACTTTTGAAATTATTGCCTAAATAAATGAAACCATAAATGCACCAAAAACACCGCCAACCGGTAGTCACAGTGGTATTTAAAAGGCATCTCAAAGAACACAACAAAAACACTTTACCAGCTTCGAAGAAAACAAAATGGTCCTACTCTTGACTTTTCGGTGATACTCCTTCACGTTCATCAGTAGTGTGCGAGAAAATAAAAGTCACATCACAGCATCGATTTTCATTCCAATGTTTACACTCCCGCTAGTCTATCGTACAGATGTACAGATCAATGGTTCAACAGAATAGCAGGAGTTTAAACACTGGAATGAAAATCGATGCTGTGATGTGACTTTTAATTTATTTTCTCGCACAACTTCTGATGAAGATGAAAGAAGTACCACCGAAAATTCAAGAGTAGGACCATTTTGTGTTCTTCGAAGGTGGTAAAGTGTTTTTGTTGTATTCTTTGACATAAATGCACAAATTATTTTTTTAATATTGGCTTTTAAATATTACATATGCTAAAATCATTTTATTGATGCCTAAGTAGGTTTCCATTGGTTCAGCAGTGACGGCGTGAGGACTGAATTGTTTGGGGGGCCGACGGAGGGCACAGCTGGAAACAGAGTGGGCCAAGGTTTTTTTTCAAGGCAACCACATTAGGCACTTTTATTCCTTTTAAGTCAATCTGAACGTAACCTAAGCTTCAATACAGTACAATTTTGTAAAATAAGCCACATAAACACACAAAATAAATTAGGCTATGTATTGCAAAGTTGCTAAAAAAATAGAAACTGTACATAAATACAGTAAAACCTTGTTAACTCAAACTCGGTAAGTCAAACTATCGGTTAAGTCAAACAATTTTGTGCTATTTGGTTGGCCCAATACAAAATTACCCTCGTTATCTCAAACAAATACGGTATCGGTTAACTCAAACTCCAGATGGTAATTTTACTATTTGACACCATGCATTCTGTGTCACTTTTCTACCCGAAAAAGAATTTTTGCTGTTTTTACTAAGGAATTAGTAGTACATTTCACATATTAAACCAATCTGCACTTAGCAGAAATTGGATGCAAAGATGTACTCGGAATTCCCCAGGCCAACAACCTGTCATGTGGTTTAATTCGTTTCCGTTTAACTCAAACTCCGCTGAACTCAAACTGCAATGCCAGTCTCACTGGAGTTCGAGTTAAAGAGGTTTTACTGTACAATAAAATTAAAAAAAGCTCTGTTTATTCACTTGATTTCAAGTTTAGCCTGCAAGTTTTTTTTATTATTTTATTTTCTGGTGGTGACCTGAGTGTGGGGGTTGGGGGGGGGGGGAGAGAAATATCTGGAGGGTAATGGCCCACCCCTGGCGCCGTCACTGTGGCTCAGTGAGCCGGTCCGATGCAAACAAATTTGAACAGTCAGTCGAACACCAGCAGCTACTTGCTACCCAACTTGTTGCACTGAAATAAATTAAAAAAACACTCAAGTCTATGAAGATCCATGCGTCAGTTTTAAGTTTTTATCAAATTCTGGAAGACTTGCATTGCCTTACCAATGGAACCCCTCTGTAATAATTAACATTTTGCCTGATAACTTCTAAACAGTAAGCGATAGCAACTTGAGATTTGGAACATCGGAAAGCTGGTGAAAAAACCTTCAAACGGTGTATTTAAACGTCAAATTCAGTCAATGAGAAGAGAAAATATCTTCATTTTGGTTTATTACCGATCTGGCTGGGTTGTATTTACCGACCCTATATTTCTAAAAATACTGCAAATATCGGTAAAGATCGAGACAGCAATCAGGACTGGCCCAGCCGTATTAACAAGGTACATATTACAATTAGATATGAAAACTTGTCTCTAAATAGGGATTGTCCCCCAGCTGTAGGACAGAGCCTATTTCAGCAACAAGTTTTCTTACCCTCATTGGATACAAAAAGTCTTTTAAGTCTAATTATATCTATTTAGCTTAAGTAAGGTGACAAGAGTACATTTTAAAGTTGGGATTCGGGGTAACTCACTATATACCATCTCACTCCTAATCATATGTAATTGTATGGATCCATAATTTTTAGAGAGCACATAAGTTTTTGTGCTTCTGTTAAACTCGTGAGTGCTTGTGCAGGCTATGTGTTAAGATGCATGAAGTGACAAGGGGGCTATTTTTTCCAACACAAGTAAAAGCAAGTTGACGGGAGCAAAAATTTAAGTGTTTCAATTCGATCAATAACTACAAGCCACAGGAGGAGTAAGAAATCAGAGTCGCGAGAACGACCCTATCTACTAATTAATACCTCAATTACAAATATTTAAGGATGTGTGCATGACTTTCTTAAGTTTTATATTCATTATGTTATGCCTGTATTGATTTATTAGAGTCTTAATTTGTGGTTTGTGCAAGGTAGCCGAATACTTTCGTTTTGCAATACACTTGTCTGCAGACGTTTGTAGGTTGCATCGCTATAGACACGATCAGAGAATGTCACTCTAATTCAAGTATTTCTAAAATTATACTAGGTGTTTATGTAATATTTGAATTATGTCTATGTTTTACATCCATATTTATTAATTATTCATGTTTATTTGTACAGTAATTACCTGACGGCAAATTGTTATACACCGGCGACTGGCAACGTGTTGGAAACCAAGCCAATATTCCACCTTATGCTACAGTGAATCTCTAATTACCCACTCTAATTTGGACCAAAATGTGCATGGATAATGAACTTTGTGGATAACTGAAGCAAATGAGTAATTTAATGTTGTTTTCTTAATGACATAGGCCTACAATAACGAACTGCGTTAAATTTTATGGGCAACTGCTTTCATTACTAACTACTAAGGCTGTACCGAACAGATTTTGGCAGATTTTGTGCTGATCGGCAAATATCGGTTCGGTGAACAAAAAATTACAGATTTTCGATTTTTGCCAGGCCCTTGACAACAAATAAATTCTATTTCACCATATGTTTTGTTACCTTTTGTTTTATTTTAGGCTATGCCTACATGTTTTCCATTGTGTAGGCTAAGGTTAATAACGTACAAATATTTCCTTTTATTTGGGTAAAAAAAAATATATTCTAATGTTTTCATTAGCCTACAAGTTTGTTAGCCTACAAGTTTGTGTAAGCTAGAAAAAAAATTGTTAAAAATCGGTAGCGATCTGTTCGATTAAATCGGATCAGTACACTCTGGCTGATCGGATCGGAATCTATTTGGCAGAAAAAATGCTGATCGGTACAGCCTTACTAACTACATAAGGTTTAAACCATTAATATTTATTTTTCAGAAGTCTCCGGTGCATTACATTTGGCAAAGCACTTCAGCAAATAGCATTTTTTGGCTCAATGCTGACGTCACCAGGATAATTTTAAAGTGCTTTGCGAGCAAACGGAACGAAACAGGAGGAAACAAGATGGCTGGTGTTTTTAGAAATCTAATTGCATTTATAATTATCGCACTGGCTCTATATAAGACTGTATTTTTTTTTTCAAATTTGTTCCATCAAAACTACATCTTCACCTTATATATTTGCATCCAAATCAATAACGTCCAAATTTTTACCGGTTACCGACCCATCCCTAACGTTTTCATTGTTCCCTTCCGGGGGTCGTCGTTGCGGTTGCTTCATTTCTGCTGAGACTTTGGTTTATAATGTAAGATAAGTGTGATGTCACATTTTTTGACAGCCCCCCCTCCCCATGTCATGTTTTTTCGCACTGAAGTGCCCCCCCCCCCCCCCTCGGAGCGTGACGTACTTTGTGAATGGTCCCTTGGTAAAAAACGCAAGCACCCAGTTGCTTTCCAGCACTATGAATACTGTAGAACGTAGATTTACTTGGCTGTTGGCAGTGAAGGGATTACCGAGGTAACACTCCGACCCGCAATTAATTAATTGAGAGTCAAAATTTTTAGATGTTTTTCTGCTTAGCTTTCCGGCCTTACAAGGTAAGGATGTACCAGTTCTGCTTTTTTCCATCCGGTACCAATACTGATTCCGGTAGTGCTAAAAGTACAGATCCGATACCGATAAAAAGATTGCTTCTACCGCCAACCTACGGCTATTAAAAAAATAACAATTTGGACTACGGATTATTGATTTTTTTTTTTAATAACTAATCATAAACTACATTAACTGGCACACAGATTTAAAGGCAAGAATCCTAGAAATTGGTACATTATGTAAACAGTGCAGAGAAATTTTGTCCATGGTATGTAATCAACTCATGAACAACTACTGCTGCACCTGTAAAATTTGTAGGTATTGGTCACGGTACTGGTACCATGGTATCTGTGCGGTGCTGGCATCGGATCCAGTACAGCCTTATTTAAAGGACTTCTTAAAATTACGGAGAACATTTGACGTACTACGAAGTAGTAGTAATATGCTGTAAGCCACACGTTTGTAGATAGTGTTTGAATTCACATACCGTAAATCGTGGATTAAACGCCCATGGGCTTATGCAGTTAATTTGGCAAAAATAAGGGGGTGGGCTTTAAATCAAGCATTATCAATTTTCTAACCTTTCTGGACATCTATTACAGAAAATTCGAAGCTTTTGAACGATCTCTGAAAGACCAATTTTTACATCCTTTTAACTGCTGTGAAGAAGGGAGGAGGCTTAGGCAACAGATGCCTTGTGCAGGTGCTAAGAGCTAAAAGAAGAGTACACTATTGCTACAGGGAGGGAGAAGGGGCCAGTAAACATAGCAAGCAGTACAATCTTTATTCACATCATATAACTTTTAGGCAATTTTTTCGCAGAAAAACGACAATTTGAGGGGTGAGCTTTAACTCCAGTATTTCATGATTTTGACATTACAGCATTTTAGGGGATGGGCTATAGCTTCAACTGGGCTTTTAATACACGATTTACGGTACAACGCAATTCAGGTCATTGTCACAAACTTAAAACTGTACAAAACCCGTAGGTAGCAAATAACCCTTTGAATACATGTGGTTTTCTTCATTTTGTAAACAAAAGGAACCCCCCCCCTCCTAATCTTAGTTATATTACCCTTAGAATTTCAATAGCTGGGGTAACATATGCACTGCCCCTGACACGGGCATTTTACGTTGCCCCCCCCCCCCCCCCACACACACAGTTTATCGCTTTACCTTCAGCACTCCGTACAGTGTGAAAAATAACTGTGCATCGTACATGTCATTTAACATTTACCGTTGAGATGACCGCGCAGAGAAAATTGTTAGTAGAGGCAACAATGTGCCAATTTCAACTTTTTTTCTAGGTGAGAATGTACCACTTTCAACTTCTGAGCAGAGAATTGATAAGCTTCGTTAAAGTTCATACTGTGGAACATGATGAAATTCCGAAAAAGTCAATTCATAAAGAATTACGCACATTTCCACAAACTAGACACTTACTTGAATTGAGTAGGCGATGGGAACTGAGAGAGCAGAATGCCGACGTGCAACGGTCCGAAAAATGTAGTAGGCCACGATTGCCGGCGAGTTCGAAAACGGCACTTGTAAACAACGTTGAAACACGATGTGATCAGGGACAAAATCAACCTTAAAAGCCTGATGATGACAACAGTTAGTTGTGGAAAATTTGCTGGACATAGGAGTACGTGTCTAGTAGGGATGTGCGATACTCGAAAAATTCGAGCCGAGCCGAGTATGAAACTTGTACTCGAACTCGGCTCGCTGCTCGCGTCCATACTCGAAAGAGTCGAATCCGGTGAAAATTTGATAACTTTGTCAATTTTTGACCGATTTTGACATTCCAATATACCAAATCGATAGTCTCGACGAGAGCTTTCCAGTGGTTTAGATTAAAAGTCAATAACTGAAACCATTTTCAAGTTATATCCTTAAAACTGAAAAACCATAACTCACGCAGTAAACTAAGCACCATATTTGTTCCTATTATCTTAACAAATTAAAGGAAAACTTGCAAACAAAATATTTCCATCAAATACTCGAACTCGGCTCGATACTCGATTCTTCTGTTGCAAACTCGGCTCGGCTCGACTCGAATTAAAATTTTTCTACTCGCACATCCCTAGTGTCTAGTTTGTGGAAATGTGCGTAATATTTTGTGAATTGACTTTTTCAGAATTGATAAGCTTGCCCGTTTTCATTTTAGGGGTTCTTCTTGTTGTTTTTTGCTAGGAGACTTTGCCTTATAATGTAAGATTCTGGAGGGTACATAAGGTTGGGCATATAACTATTCTACCTGAAAACCTAAACACCATATATTGAAATACTGACGTTTGTTTGGTCCTTTACCTGATCATTTAAATTGAAAGCTGAATAGATGAACAAAAAGAAGTAATTTTGTTTTTACGGCCTTACACTTACCTTGTGGAACATTTTGCTGAGGCATGCCCGGTGGCCTTGTATAACCTGCCATGTGTTGCTGTTGTGGCTGCTGGCTTTGGCTCTGGTTGTATGGACCCATTGGGTGAGAACTCTGTGGCGCCATTCCATGCTGCATTCCGCTGGAAACTAGGATGAAACCGCAAAGAAATGAGGTAGGTAAGATAGCAACAATATGACAGATATGGGTTGTAAAACAGACCAAGAAAAAAAATTTGTTCATTTTCGTTCCTCTTCTAAAATCAAAAAGGTCAATGGGCCTTTTATTTCATTCTTTATGTTTCTAAAGTGACTGACTGGTTTTAATAAGCAAATAATATTCACCACAATGAAAATAAATACACCCATTACCACACTAGAAGAACAATAATTCATGGGGGAAAAAAGGTCTTGACGCTCAAATTCAAAACTCAAATACTCATCAATATTCTGTGAATTTTCGATAGGCATATGTCCATAAAGGTGTTAAATTATGGTGCTCCTATTTTCTTCAGGCTATTAAATGTGTTTTCTTCTGTTTCTTTCAAAGTTGTGCTACCTGTATCAAGGAAATTATTTAAATAGTGCGGACCCTCTGTGTGCGTTAGGCCGAGTTTCTTGTTGTCATCATTGTGCACCAGGCAGAGTTTGTTCGTTGCCATGGCAGTGCCGCCTTCTGAAATTTCATGCTGAATTGCAAGCGATTCCATTCCCCTTCAATGTTTATTTCATCTGGAGTTAGAGACAATAAGAGTTAACATCTGATTAAGTGTGAGATGTTCAGTACTCATGCAGCGAGATGCAATGCTGTTGGTCACTACTTCATTTCTTGTATCTACCATGTGCCGTTTTACCATTTCACTTACTCCCTTCCCTGGTTCGCCTATATATTCAGCGTCACAATCACTGCATGGTACGCGGTATACTCCCTCACGGATTTTGGTGATGCTTTGAAGCTCTTTCTCCATCTCCTCCTTTTCTTGCGACCCAGTGAATCTTGCCTCACTTTGCGCCTTGGGTTTCTTCAGGAGCTGTGACTTTAAATTTTTTCCTTCTTTCACAAACGAATCAAAGAGAAAGAACTTCAAGGCATCACCAACACCCTTGAGGGGGTATACCGAGTACCATGCAGTGATTGCAATGCTGTATGCTGAGGGTTCTTGACTCCTTAGCTATTAAGAGGTTCTCTCACCAACAAGTGCCTTTAATGAATCTCACAGGAGTGACTTATGATGATATGGAATACATCCTCATAGTAAGCTGGATATGAAGTGGGGACTCCTAAGGCAACATGCTTTATAGATTAGTGGTCCGCTACTCACTAGCATGGCACCATGGCTGTGGCTGGGAGAGCGTCAAAAAGCTAAGCTACTCAATAGCATGATTTACAAATTCCTGAGACTGAGCACGCAGTGTTTTGTGTGTGTGCGTGGTTGTTTTCTGATGATGGTTAACTGAACCTAACCGCCGAAAAAAGACGAACAGTGAATTATGGTTTTCTAGTATGGTAAAGTGTTTGTATTTCCATTGTGATGATGATATATTACCACTGATGATAAATTTACCAGTTTTTCTCGAATTAACATTTCAAATTTCAACAGTTAAAAGCTGTGTTTCATTCTCTTCAGGGGTTGATTTGTGATTAACTCTTGATAACGATAGAAGCTACTGGACTTGACAGATTATCAACATTTAACAAAATACACTTGTGTGGAATGTTGTAATGACGAAATTGGTCTTTTTTAAAGGGCAATTACATCCATTTTGACACGCATGTTTTACTTTTGGGTCACGTATACAATAACTAAACAAGAATTACGGTAAGAATACGTTACGTACGTCCGATACAACAATTTAATTACTGCATCACCAAAACACGATATGGAGACCGCCATTGTTTTGCTAGAACGCGCAGAAATTAATGCCGACAGATGGTGCTTATCGATTTTGACTCGCAGTCAATTGAGATGGCTCTGTTGGCTGTGAGAGCTCAAGTGTCCGACGGCCTTAGCTCAGGCCGCTGGATGCTTGAGTTCTTACAGTCAACAGAGCTATCTCAATCTGCTGCAAGTCAAATTCGATAAGCACCACCTGTCGGCAGTAAACGATATGGTTTGCCAAACATATTACAGTAAAACCTCATTTTAAATAGATCTTCCTTAAGGAGAGTATGTGCTGTAATTAAGGTAGCTAACAATACTTGATTAATGTTATGTTTTGTTAGGTTAGTTCTGCTTATACCTTGATGTCCAGGTGGAGCAACCCCATCCGATTGCGTCATTGGAGGTCCTTGCGCTCCAGGGCCGCCCATGTGTTGCTGTCCTGTTGGCATATTGCCTTGCGGGGGCTGTGAAAAAAAAAAAAAAAAAAATTTTACCTGGGGGGAGGTCATAATTGTTTTCTATTGCCTAAAGAAAATATACACTACCTGTAAATTTTATTGCATTCAGTTCCTGAGTGCTTGTTACTCTGGAGGATTCAAAACTCTCTCGATACGCCCAGCTGAACCGCCCATCTGTGCATGCGCCAGCAAGCGCAGACCCTCCATAAATGGTATTATGGCGTTAGCCAACCATCTATTTTTCCTCCAGATATGTCAGCCATGTGGTGACTCCAGAGGGGAGGTTGGGTGGGTATTTACAGGTAGTGTATATTTTCTTTAGGCAATAGAAAACAATTTCGACCTCCCCCAGGTAAAATTGGGTTTTCTAGTTGCCGGCTGAAAATATCACACTACCTGTAAATTTTATTGCATTTACAGTTGACCTTGTCAGTATAGGTGGCGGGCACCATCATGGCTGGTTCCCAAAGGGGTTCGCTGGGTCCCAGAGATTTGGTATAGGTTGAGGTGCTAGACGCATCATACCCAAGATCTCAAGCAGTTTGACTTAGGCAAGTACTGCAGGGGGGAAAGACTGGTTGTTGTCAACGGATTGACATCAGTTTGAGAGTTTGATTCCATTTGAAAGTGAGGAAGGGGTGGGGTAAATTAATCTTAAAATTTATTACCTGAAAGTCGGTCATGAGGGTTGAATCCGTCTTTGTTTTCATTGAGTGGTTGATTGAAGGGTTGATTAACATGAAGTGGATTGGTGTGATGAGGAATGAGGAATCGCAGGGTCATCAAGTGGTGTCGATGAGAGTCATCATTCCGGCCTGAAGTTGGTGAAGTTAAGGTTGAGAATTTTGCGATTTATGGCCTTGTAGTGAAAGTGAAGCCGTAGCCTTTGGCAGAGGAGCAGCAATCCAGGCATGGAAGTTTCCTAGTCTGGGTTAGGGACAACCTAAGCATTTCCCGGATAGCAGGAATGAAGGTTATGGCGTTGTCCCATTGCCAAACTTGGCGGGCGACATAAGCTTCCTTAGGCATCGCTTGGTTTGAACGGATCCATTCTTGTGCAAGTTGGTGGTGTTCTCGGCGAGCGAGTTTGGGAAGAACGGGTGGATGGTCGATGGGATTGTAAAGGTGATTGTCAGCTGGAATTGCGGTGTTCCCGACGATATATTCCATTTTGGAAGTAGTTTCTGTTGTTTGAGTGCCTCGAGTGGGGAGACGAATAGGCTTACGTGGTAGAGCGGGTCTGTAAATTTTGATGATGGGTTGGCGAAAAGTTGAACAAGGTAGGGGGGATAGGCGTCGGAATCTGGCGTCAGAAAGTTCGATTTTACGTCGCATTTTCGTGTTGCAGGTGGTTGAGTTTTGTATGTTTAGTTTATAAGCGTCGATCAGCTTCCGGGCATTAGCAAGTTTGATTTCAAGGCTAGAGCAGTGAGATGCAATGGGTTCGCAGTTTTGTCGAAGGCGATTCCTTTCTTTTTCATTGAGAACGAGTTTTTGTGCGGGTATGTTGAAGAGGAAACTACAGTCACTATAGTTTGAAAGGGGTTGGCAGGAAAAGGACTTGTATCAAGTCCAAATGACGACGGGTCGGGAATTGAAGAAGTGTTCGTTTCAATGGTTGTCGGAGTAGGGCCCGGGTAGGTGGATGAGGAAGTGACAGTCGCCGGAATGGTGGCGGATGGCTTCATTATAGGTTGAATTGAGGGCGAGGGAACTTCGTTTGATGGCGTGGCACTTTCACAGGCTTTTTTGTTTCTCATTTGGGTTGAGCGAGCCAGAGATTTCTTGTTATAAAGTTGGATTAGCGGCCATTCTGAAAGAGATATGGCAGATAGAACGTTGTGACGTTGACAGGCTGTGTGTGGGTCATAACGTTTTTTGGAAGATACAATCCCCACACATTTGCAGACATCAGGTTTCCGGGCGGTTCTCGGGTCTCAACCTCTGACGAGGGTCGGTGATTTTCCACCACGAATTTTGGGTGACATGGATGCGGAGCGATTACCAGGGAACTGGGAGGAGCGCGGGAAAGGTGGTGTCTATCCAGGCCGACGAGGAACCCCAGCGCGGGAGATGGGATAAGTGTCGCGGCAGGTGAAAAGCCCCAAGGCGGGAAAAAAAACAGCCACAACATATGTAATAAGGGATAGCAGGTGGATGAGTTGAAAAAGGGAGATAAACCATCGTGGTTATTGCGCAGAGGTGGTTAATTAGTTAGCACAAAACTAAAAAGGTGTTTGCCAGGAAAGACGAGGTGGGTTAGAAGGGTTTAGTGTGATTTGAGTGGATCTTCATTAATGATGATGTGGTAATGATGAGGCCAAAAGAGAAAAAATGGTTCAGCCCTCAAGATGTGGGTTGGCCACTAACGAGATGAGCCCCAGTGTGGGCAGGAGTTGTTGACATGATTTCAACTAGCAGGCGAGTCAACCGTGAATGATGTTGGTGGTTTAGAGCGCGATTCCTACCTCAACCGTGAATTTGGAATCATGAAGAGATGTTAAACAGTCAGACATGACACATTTGAGCGTGGCTGCATTGAGAAAGGCGGCAGATAGGAAAGCGGCAAGTGACATGACTTACACATGAGGCGTAGGATCAATTTTGGACGAAACGAGTGGTGGGAATGCAGATAGCTACCAACATGGTTTATATGAAGTGTTGGTTTGGCCAGAAATGAGACGGGCAGCAGTGTGTGCAGCAACTGATGTCAGAGTCGCGTTCGAGACAAGGGGCCCCCGTGGTCGAGACAAAAAGCTGGAGGAGCAAACGGAGTTCATTGTACAAGGGTGTGACAGGTTGAAAGTGGTTTCCGTTGATGAAGTGTGGGAAGGGCCGTGCTTGTGGAGTGATCGAAAGACAAACACATGACTGACATGAGAATGGGTGAGCAAGAACAGAGTGTTCAAGGGGCAACCTATATATCGTTGGGAAAGCTTGTTGGTTTCGTATCATTTACTGGAAGCCAAGACTTGGTAAGGTAGAGCCACCTCATGCTGGCAAGCAGCGAATTTATAAAATTGACAAGGTTTCAAAAGGCTGCCCATAGATGACGCTTTCGTAATTGTAGAACCTTATTTTTTTATTTTTTTATATTGTCTTGTACTGTTACATTCATGTTAAGTTTAAGGGTCATGGTGGCAAATAAATAAACAAACACTTTGGTCTTACTGCAATTTTACACTTCTGTACAGCAAAAACGGCTGGAAAGACTACAGCAAGATTTGTCTTTCCGTCCGTAGCCTTGTTGTTCAGTGATAGTCAAGAGGACTTTAAAAAAACCTGGCAAATTAAACCATCGTTGCTTTCTTATAGCTAATAGGCTTCCTTGACGTAACTCAATGAAACAATAACACTTGATCGTCGCTTTTAACCACTACAGGAAGACACGCAACCATAAAAAAGTAAAAGGATTTAGTTAACGACACATATTAGCTTCATTTGTGGATGAGGCGCTCGTGAGTGTTCGGCGTGTGAAGGGTTGAAGGTTTCCGTGAAGGTGAGACGTTCGGCGAAGGTTCATCAGTTGTGATGTTCGGCGAACAATACGGGTTGTGGGTAACGTTCATGACACTTGCGAAGAAGATTGTGCCGGAGGATTTGAAGGTACATTTGCAGGTTAGCATCGGCGTGGGTTGTACATTCGGCGAGGATTGGATGTAGTTCGGCGAGGGTTGCGTTCGACGACGGTTGTGCGTTGGGCGAAGGCTTGCTCGTATTTGGCAAAGGCCGTATGTTCGGCGTGTTCGGCCATGGCTTGCATGTTCGGTAAAGGCTTGTTTCCATTCCCAGAAGCGGGAGTCAACGGGAATGTCAACCTTGCTCGTTGTCAAGAAGGTCCAGGAAGGGGTCGAGCGATGAGCATGAGGAATGGATCCTGGGCTCATCTTGTCATGTCGATCGTCAGTTTGAGTTAGAGCAGTGTTTGCTGCGAAGGCTGTTAGAGATGCAAGTGGTTGCATGAGGTGTAGGATGGTTACATCGAGCATGGGCTGTTGCGGCAATTGTGGCCCCTCGGGGTTAAAGGAAGGTTCGGCAAACATGGAATAGGGTTCAGTATAGTGGTTGGTGTCAACGAAACATGTAGGTGGGTAATCAAAAGACGTCCGTGAGCGTAACTGCAAATATGGGTGGCGAGGGTAGCGTGCTGTGAAGGTTCATGTTTAGCTTTAGAGCAGACAGAGTATTTGGCAAAGACTTGTTTAGCTTATGGCAAGGCTGAGGGTTCGGTGAAGGCTTGTGTCATTCGGCGAGAGACTAGTGGCTTTCAGCGTAGGCTGGTTGTTTTCGGCGAAGGTTGTGTGTTCGGCGAATGCTTGTGTCTTTCGGCGAAAGACTAGTGGCATTCGGCGAAGGTTGTGAGTTCGGCGAAGGCTGGCGACTTTCGGCGAAAGTTGAGTGTTCGGTGAAGGCATGTGTCTTTCGGTGAAAGACTAGTGGCTTTCAGCGAAGGTCAAGCGATCGGCGATGGCTTGTGGCATTTGCAGCGACGGTTACGAGTTCACCGAAGGCAGGTGGCTTTCGGCGAAGGGTGCAATCAGCAAAGGTTGTGGGCTTGTACTTCGAGCTAGTGGTGAAGGACTCATAGATTGACAGTTGATTCAACTTGAGTTGTTTTGTTAGTGGGCGAAAGAGACGTTCGGCGAGCTTGGCCATCCGTCAGGGCGCTATGAAGGGAAACCAGTTCGTCAATGGGGGATCATCTTCTATGGTCTTTCGACGAACGTTACATTCCTCAAAGATCGGGAGTTCCACGTTAATGGTTCAACAGGTGATGAAAACTTGCGTGAAGTTCAAAGAACAAGAGGTCAATGAGCAAGAAGACCAAGGCTGAAAAGCAGAGTCAGATGGCGTGTACAGCAGATAAGAGGAAGTAAAACGTTCGGCGAACGTGCACATCTAACACGTGCGAACGTAAGAAGAATGAAAGCATGCATCTGGGAAGGGTCTTTCGGCGAACGGTGGACTTTCGGCGAACGTCGAAGCGGGAGGGTAACAATGGCGGTGTGTCGCAGCTGGAGGCTGGAGGAAAAGAGATGGTTGGCTAACGCCGTAATACCATTTATGGAGGGTTTGGGCGGTTCAGCTGGGCGTATCGAGAGAGTTTTGAATCCTCCAGAGTTACAAACACTCAGGAACTGAATGCAATAAAATTTACAGGTACTGTGATATTTTCAGCCGGCAACTAGAAACAAATAATTCACCAGACCACAACTTGAAAATTAAATTACAATTTTGGAAGCAACCAAATTTTCCTCAAGGGTTGTTCAGATTTAAGCGAGTTTGGTACTAGAGAAAACATATTGTAGTATCTCTCGCTCGGCCCAGTGACTATCATCTTAAAAACTCAGGTATATGGCCGTGAAAAGAAATAAGTTTGTTTCTCGGGTATTTTCATTCAAAAAGTAACCAGGCCACCAGGCTTTTTATTTTATTTTTTATTTTATTGGAAGTAACTCAAGTCTTACTTTCAACTGCTCAAAACACTTGCATTTTAATTTTACGGAAAAACTTGCAAAATACTTAATTTTACGGAGCAGAAAGTGGTTAATTTAGGCTAAATAATACTTATTTTCAGCTAACTGAATTGCTTTTCCTTGTAACGGTAATAAATTTAGCTTGAACTAGCAAATAAAAAGCATCGACAAGGGGCAAATTTGACCACCAGGCAGGGCCTGAGAAACAACTAATTTTTTTTTCGTAGCCTATGCCTAGTAATTTACATGAGCAAAAATTTAGTAAATAGTCTTCCAGTATTGGAAAGCCAAACTCGACCAAAAGCAAAGTAATTTTTCCCAGAGCAAAGACTGACGAGAAAATCACAAATGCAACCAACCCCTTGTGCCTCCAAACGGATTGATTCAAATAGCAATTCCCTTCACAGCATGATTACAAGGGTGGACACTGCACTGTCAACCTTTGATCAAAACAGATCTACTGGGATATTATCAGGGGCAAAAATATAATTTAATAAATGTGACAATTTTCGTCCAGTTAATTGGTAGTCTGCTCCCCAAAACAGCAAAAAATAAACTAGAAAATTAGCAAGGTTCCCCAAAATTGTCTCCAGTCGAAAACTAAAATTTGTTGAACTTAGTAGCCCATGAATATTTCGCTGGTAGAAGTACAGCCAAAATTTTAATAGCCAAGAAAATCGGTCAGATTTTGCTAAGACTTAGAATTAATATGACAAAAAGTCACACATTCTTACACTCGATGGTGAAGCTAATAATCAAATTAGTTGATTTTGGTAATAATTAATTTTGGATAGTGATTACGCCATTTAAGGATTTTGACTTTTAACACATTTTAGAGAGGGTGGGTAATAGCAGTTAATAGGAGATTTACGGTATTTACTTTCTTGCATTTATTTAATCTTCAATAGGCTATTGTGCAGAAATTGAAATTTGCCAGAGAATTGTTCTCCAAGTTCTCTCTATTCCGGCGTGATGAGTAGCTACAACCTTCTTTACCTGTCCTGTACCAATTTTTGAAGACATCATTCAATTAAACGGCATGGCAGAAATAAGTACGGGAAGAAACCTAGCCAAGATATGCTAAAGGCATCCACAAATTTCGTTTCAGGTATTTGGGCCCATGTCCCAAACCATATCAGCTGGGCTGTAGCACCGAAGCAAACACATTAATGTCTGCATAGCATATGAGCCATTTGCATAGCTCTCGAAACACCCAAAGACGTAACATAAAATCCAAGTGGTCCTGGAACACCTGGACCTCGCATCTGCTTCAGCATCAATCTTCCCGGGTATGAAAAGGCGGTAATGACACAGCCTAACTGTTGCTGCTACGCCAGCAGACAAATAACTGCGTCAGCAACCAGGACCGAGTACCTCCTTGTGTTGAGACGTAGGTCATGGCCACCAAACTATCCGACAAGATTCAAACAGACTTTCCCCTCAAGTTGCCGTCAAAATCTTCAACCGCCTTTACCATAACTAGCAGCTCCCTGGCATTGATGTACAATGTTGCTTTCTACCGCAACGACCTACCCTCTGCACTCATGCCCAGCAATGTCGCTCCCCAACCAACATCCAAAGCACCCGTCGACAACCCTGGCTCGCAATTCTCTCTTTCTATTGCTACAAAAATAAACATTATCTGTAAACTTTAGCATTTACACTAGTAGACGTTGTCAAGAAGGAGGACGGCACTACATAACGAGTTCCTCAGTGGTTAGGAGCTGGTCCCCCAATAAGTCACAGGCTTAAGCACTTTAATAATAAAACCAACAGGATTCAGGATCTCTTTTCTGAATTGGTGGCCTGAAAAATGACGTTGTTCAAATCTTCTCCTAGTGCTTCGGGACAACACTTCTGACAGTGATGATGGGTCCAGGTTTGTGAAGTCCATCTGCATGCTGGGTAGTCATATCCCTGAAGTATTGTGATGTGAAGACTGATGCATTCCCCATGAAGCAGCTTGTAGAATCTCAGGAATGGGGATGCCGTTATGGAAGACCCAGGAAGTCGAGATGGCCTTAGCTCACGTGCTGTGATGCTGCTGTCGTGGCAATCAATGTTAGATGCATCATAAGCGCTCATAATAATAGTTTTGAAATTTTTAGCTATCATAGCAGATGAATTTTCACCGAAGTTCTTTTCGAAGGGTAAAAAAGTTTGTTTCTACCTTTTCTAACTTCATTGCGCTAAGTCGTTTGTAAACAGAATGTTAAAAGTCAAGCTCATCACCTGTGATTGAAGTTAGAGCAGGAATGATTATTGGTTTCGTTGGGCTTTTGGGTTTTGGCTCTAAACAAGGCTCTAGGGGTTAATGAAACTGTCCGTAATTGTCTAACAAGAATAAGTAGGTAGGGTCCATTGAAATTGCCTGTTTCTCACTGCATCATAAACTTGAGGCTAACATTATTAACAATACAGTTTTTCTTTTTAACAAGTGAAGACTGCAGTTTGCCATATGGTTCCATCATCAGAGAGTTCAGAACTAAAGATAGGTCCCAGTTCAGGAAGAGTCTTCTGGCTGTGGGCCTTTCGATTTCGAACGATTTTATTAGGCTTGAGATGTGATAGTCTTCTAAAAGGTTTTCTTTCCCAGTGGCTTTAAAGAGAGTTCACAGCAGAGCGGTGTATTAGTACGGTAGATCCTTTTAAACCCGAGTTGAAGAGATCAATTAAGTGACTTAATAAGTTGGGTAAAGAGGGAACGATTGAACTGGTTTTCAGTAAGTGACACCAATAACACCATTTCTTCCAGTGACTGTCATAAATTTTGTTGGTCAAATCTTTGATTGCCTTAATTGTAATTCTAATGGCTTGCTCTTCAAGAATTCCAGCCTCTTTCAGAAGTCCGATGATAGTAGCCACCCGCGTAGTCAGGGTTCGTGAATCTTACGTAACCAAGTAACCAGGTTGCAGTGGGGAAAATTTTTCCCATCACTTGAAGTAAATGATGGTTATACGCATTTACTATGTATTACTACACCAAATTTCTATTAGCAACTCTACTAAAAATGCCTTGAATTGAATCAAAAGGATGCGTATTAGCGCTTATTGACATACTTTTCGTGAGTCGCTGTCAACGCCATCTTTCGGTAGCGCCACAAAGCAGGCCTGCAAAGCAGAGCACAACGGCATTTCAAACAGAAGTCACGCAGGTTCTCATTCTCAACTCATTACCTGCATTGGGCCTACTAGCTTCTGGTTGCCGATCCTATTTGGGTAAACATGTCTGCATCGAAAGCGAGCATGGATCCAAGAGACGAGTCAAGGGGACTGCAGGCACCTCCAACGTAAATAAACTTGAAAAAACTGCCGAAAATGATGGAAAAAAATATGTTAAATTAATATAAAACTGCATTAAAGAGAAAAATCCCCCTGCGGCCCACTCCCAAGATATCGTTATGGCTACGCCCTCTGTAGAAAACCATGGTAGTATGCCGCTATTGTGGAAAACTTACAGGGCACTATTTTTTAAATGGCAGTTGCAGTTCATCAAATTTTGGGGAAATTCTTGTTCGGTTACTGGGCTACGTGTAGGAGTCTCGAGGCCCGTGCGTAGTTTCAAAGCACTGATGTTTGGGCGGATACGACTTCCTTTCTTTTGTCACAGTAGGTCTGCGTTTTCTGATAGGCTCCTGGGGTTTATACTCACAGTTCGATCACGCAAAACCAAAAGTCAAAGGTTTTCACCTCGAAACTTGCGTGATCGAACTGTGAGTATAAGTCATGAATTTGAACCAAAGTAGAAATGCTGAGTCGACCGATTTTTCGGTATTCGAAACTCCTGGAGTTGTTTATTAGAAGTTGTAGGAGCTGAGGGAACCAGGCTGCCGATGGCCAGTTTGGGGCCACAAAATGAACAGGCCCGGCATAGTCTCTATTTTCTGTAAGATCTGTGGTAGGAGCTTGAATGGTGGGAATAAGTAACCGAACAGATTCTTCCAGGTTGCCGAAACGGTGTGTACTGCCCAGGCCTGTACTGCCCAGGCTTGATCATCTGGGACTGGGCTAATAAAATGGGGAAGTCTTGCATTGTGCCTCGTGGCAAATAGGTCTACCATCGGTGTCTCCCAGGTTGCGAAAAGAAATTTACAGATGAATTTGTTGAGCGTCCACTCTCCTGTGGTTGGTTTGTGACATCTGGAGAGGGAATCTGCAATCTTGTTCCGGTTCCCTGGAATGTGGATAAAAAGCGAATTGTTGTTTCTAGCTGGATGCAAGTCGTGAAAACGCAGAGGTGTGCAATACTATCGAATTTCGATACTGATACCGATACTTACTGAGTATCGGTATTGGTATCGAAAATTCAAAACTTGCTATCAATTTTCGGTAGTATTGAAGGTATAGAAAATGTATCGTTGGTTTCAAAAAATTGCATTATTAAAAGAGTATCGAAGAGGTTTTGGAACAGAAAATAATTTCAAGAGCTTTTAACATCGTTGTAATCTGTGACCGATAGGCCTAACGTTTAGCAGCCTAACAATTAGCAGCACTTTCACACGTTTTTTTTTTTAATGGGCCACCTACTTATTGACTCTCAAGTTTGTGGGCGTAATCTGCACCAAATAAATCTTAAGATCCCAAGAAGAACGGTGATTACTGGAACAGAATACGTTACAATTGATTGCTGTCTGTTTGTGAAAGCCAAGACTTTATTATTACGTTGCTGGTCTCTGTTGTTGAGTAGCGCTTTAGTGCAACTTAAACAGTGCAATGTATGATGGTACTTTTCCGCAAAAATAAAAGTAACTAATTTGTTTTAAACTTAATTGAAATATTTTTAATTAGACTGATTTTTTTTTGCGTTAATAAATTATAAACTTAAAAAATATTTTATTTATATTTTTATGCATAAATTTAAAAAAAAATCTCCAGAAAGCAAAAATCATCGCGTTAGCTTCACTATGCATATAACCTGGAAGTAAAGATCCTATGTAACTTATCTTGTTTTAAACTTAAATTGATATTTTCGCCATTGTCATAAACTGGATATGTTTGTGCTATTAAATTATATAATATGATTTTATAAAATGTATATTTAAAAACTATACTGTAATGAAGGGTTTATTGCACAACAAATATAGACTGTTTCGCCCTTGTTTGGGCTCGTCAGTAGAGAATACTTTGTG
>JAHWFP010237837.1:8465-31881 GCA_023313725.1 Lithobius niger
CCCCCCCCCCCCCCCGTAACCCCATTCCCGTCCCGCACCGCCTCCCCCGTCCCCGACCCGGATTCCCCTATTGAGTGATCTGAATATCCCCATCCCTGCTTCCCCTCCATTTTAACCAGTGCTGATTTGTTTTGTTATGGAAGTAAATGTCTTTTTTCAATGGAGGACGCTCAATTGCCCGTTTCTTCGTTCTGATACCAAGCGCAATAAACTCAACAACGGTCGTGCATGCAGTGATTGTTACTGAACCAACTTTGAAACTCTTCACGTCGGCTCTAAGAGGTAGCATTATTAAAGCAATATTTCGATTGTTACTGATTGTTACAGGCCACACCCGTTTGTTTGACATTGTCGGTCGCTCGCCCTCTTTCATTATAGTGCATAATGATGAATTTGCTTGCCCAACCTAAGCGTATTATATATATATATATATATATATAGAGATTGACTTAAAAGACTAAGTTTTTCAGATACAACAGATAACAGAACAATTTTGAGAAATATTCCGGCAAAAAGTTATAGACTTGCTCCTGTTTTACTGTTGCCGCCAGTCCATTTGTTGATGGACCTTCCTGAAAACTTCGGGAAAAACTTTTGTCCATAACAATGGATTTTGGCGAACAGTGTTTGACGTCATGATGTATTGTTGCAGATTGTTGCGTGATTGTTGCGGGAGTTTTTCTGCTTATTTGGAGGTTAGTAAATGCACTTTCGGACATTAAAAATAGGCCTAAACAACATAGGGTTTCTTACCATTATTTCGACATATTTCTCACATTTACAGCCGCCTACTTCCAGAGGAGAAGATGAACAAACAACTTTCTAACCAACAAGCCAACCAAACATGTTGATGATTTCGATTGGTCGTTCCATTCCGAAGCTACGGGCTCCGAATGAGCAGTTTCATTGTTTTACATTGTTTTAAACATTGTTATTGGGCAACAATGTAAATCAGCAAACGCCATATTAAAAGCTTAACGAGCAGAACAACAACAATGCAAACTGCAGTTTAAAGGGTATTGTCATAATTGTTTTCTTGGACGTTGGAGAAGTGGTAGTGTAGGACTGTGTACGTTGTTGGATATTGTTGGATTTTCGATGTAAGGCACTGATTGTAGTTTTTTTGAGATAGAGCGTGCGGCCTGGGGTCAAAACTCTTGGAAATAAAATTGAAATGAATTGAATTTGGACGTTTTAAAATTCCGGTCTTCCAGAAAGTCAGCGTAGCCTGATGGTTTTAGGGCGTTATCCTGCTATTCAAACGGTTGCGATTTCGAATTTCGTCCAAGCACCCAATATGGATTATTAGTTTAAGACGGTTAGGAGGTATAGCTAACATTAGGCAGGTAAATTTAACTTCAACATAAATACGTTGTAAACGTACAGAGTTTACGTTTTCGTATTTTCTAATACGAAGTAAAAAATAAAAGCTCAGTTTAGTAATTTCATTTCAAGTTTACTCTACAAGGTTTTTTATTTTATTATTTTATTCCCTGTTGGTGGGGTTAAGGTGGGGCCAGTATTTGGAGGGGGGGGGGGGGGTCATGGCCTAGCACCGTCAATGGGTGTGGGGAGGTTCTTATAACAAACATCAGTAACTTTCCCCATCAAAAACCAATTTTTTTTTCCAAAGGGTTCAAAGGGTTTTTTCTGTGTCAAACAACAACTCTTGGTTGGTTGCGGTGGTCTTCTGTGGAACTGAACCCCCAGCCGTTATGCTAAACTGGAAATGAGCAGTCCTTCACAGTGTCTGCCACTGAAGGCAAGAGGGAAAAATGGTTTACATTGGTAAGGGAGATGCGCTGATTGAGTGAGCGATGCGAACGAAAATCTGCGTTTGTCATCCAGCATGCACAAAACAGGTTTAAATAAACTTAATGTTGATGAAGCATGGAATTAAACATGAGCGACAGGCTGCACAATGCCAAACTGAAAATAAGCTGTTCTTCACAGTCCCCGTATAGTAATAAAAATTCGGTATCACCACGCTATCACTGCAGACAAGAAGGCAAGGGGGAAGAAGGTTTTATGATGGTAAGGGAGACGTGCTGATTGAGTGAGAGAAGTGACCCAAAATCAGTGTTTGTTAGCCAGTATAGAGCAGTGACATTTGCCGCCATATTGGCACCAGTATGGGTGTTGGGGAGCATAACTACAAGGTGCACTACATAAAAATGGAGGGAAAAACAACGGAATAGCGGATTTCTTAAAATAACATTGTTTTCTCCAACAACAAAAATCGCGCGTGTTAGGTCTAAGAAATCACTCTTCACAGCATCGGATTCAGTATGACGCCCTTCTGTTTCTCTCTGCAGTGCCCCTTGCAGCTAACCCATTAAGGCTCCAGCATAGTGTTATATACAATAATACTACGTCGTGTCACTGCTCTGTACGCAAAATACTGATTAAAGAATCTTGCTGACGCACGTTTATTACACCCGTCCAGAGGTTGGGCTTCCTCTAGTTATATATATAGATTGAAAGCTGAAAGTGTAATTTTTGAGGTACAAAACATGATTTTTTGTTTCAGTTTGGTCAGTTGTTTTTTTTGTGTGTGTGTGATCCCCCTCTCTTGATGGGACCTGAAAAATTCATTACCCCCCAAATAGTGACTGGTCCCTAAAGGCGGCTTGATTTACCTTAGTGCATAAAGATGGCCTACTGTACCACCCTATTTCCTGGGTCTCTTCCCTTTATGTCATTTGTAGGGATTTTCACATATTTATTTACGTCCGTCCGTTTGACCTATGCTGCGAAATAAGTTATACATCAAAACCAACGTTGAAGCTGCGGAACCTTCGCCCATATTTCAAATGTCACTTTAAATCTGTTTGTATCCCTGCAGTAAGCTCGTAACTGTAAACCTCCTAATCATGTTCTCCTCGTTCTACTTTACAGAATAGGGCGTTATCATTAAATTTAGTGACATGTCGCCCAAAACCACAAACAACGCGTTTGGGTGTCATCTGTGTGACGCCATCCTGCAGTCACAGCTGTGGCGCGAGCACATACACCCCTTTAGCTTCTCCCAACAGATGCGAGTATTAATTACACAAAGTCTTCAAGCTTTGATCTATTAGGACCGGCAATTCGTTCAGCTTAATGCTCCACGCTTAATTTGACGTAAATCGAAATCATTCTCGTTGACGTCACTAGATGGCGCTCGTATGGAGATTCGCGTATCATAATCATTGTCGTCATCATCTTCATTCTCCTCATAGTCTGGAACCGACAACTGATACGGATAAACTGACAATGGATGCAGACCAGGGGCGGCGCTAGAATCATTTTACTAGGGAGGCGGCAGTGGGACAGCAGTTTTAGGCAGGATTTGCCCCCACCCCTACCAAAAAAAAAAAAAATGTTAAGTTAAGAATTGCAATCTTACAATTCTCCTTCTGACGCCCACAGTTCTTAATTGTTTCCTACCCTATTTTTTAGGGGGAATGTTTTAAATCCAGCTGCAAAAAGGTTCCGATTTTACATTTACAGTCACAATTAAAGGCTATACTAACGAACTTCGAACTTTTAAAAGTATTTATTTTTTAATAACGTTGCTAGTGAAGGAGCACGTTTTTATCAGATGCCTACCTACCATTTGAATTTGATCTGATGAATGGGGGGAGCCACAGAGAAGGAGGGGGGGGGGCTAAACTGGGGCGCTCCCCTCGCCCCACCCCCTAGCGTCGCCCCTGACACAAACGAAGAGCAGTTTCTTAACACATCGAACTGCTCAACGATGACGTCATTTTTTATAGACGCGGTCGCTTTTCAGATGTGACATCAAGCAACATGTTTTATAACGTACTTGCCGGATGCATCTATGAGTGAAATACGGTGAGTGGACGATTTAAGAACGTATTCTTACCCTGGTAAACTGATAGAACAAAATCAACCAGAATCTTGTGTGCGACGATATAAGAAGCGTCCAGATCAGTTTTCATCTGACGCTGATATCGTTTTTGTTTTAAAAAAATAATGATAATGAAAACTTTGTTGCTTCACAGTTCCTCTCCAATTCATTCTCCTTCACATGTCTTTTACATTTCAAAAAAATCCAACAACACGTTAGTTTTCAGCTAACTCAACAGTAAATTGGGGGGGGGGGGGGTAGTATACTGCATTGAGGGTGCATGAACTGTTGATTTATTTTAAATTTATTCACTGTTTTTAAAAAGGGTTTAAAGGGTTTAACGAGCGTTAACCACTCCTGGTCATCTGCCCGAAGCCCTAAGGCCCTATGTCTGCAACAGCCAGACACTGTTTTTTTTAGGTGTATTAACAATCGATAAAATAACCACACGAAAGTTGGAACAAAGTCCACGTTAAAATGTAAGACAGAAATTTCATTTCATGTGGCCAGTTTTTGTTTAGCTATGTTGCTTAATAATTGTTTATAGTATGTACAAAGTTATTTATAACTATAACAACAATCCATTTTTAAAAAGCCATCGAGCCAATTTTTTATTTTGTGTAGATTAAAAAATATAAACTTAAAATGATTGCATTTATTTTCATTTGATCGCTGTTATTGCTGTGAGTTTAATTCAGGATTTCAACGTTGGAATGGTACCACCCCAGCAAGGTTACGCTGATGACGTCATATGTGAAATCTGCCAAGCCTGAAGTCCACATGACGTCAAATTGTAATTGTCGCCCTTGTCCTCCAAAATTAATACTTAATTAATTAGTTAGTTGAAATAATTCTATTTGATCAATTGTTGTGACAATACATAGCTATGATTTCTCTGTACGTAATGCTTGACATCAATTGTTACGGCTCCAGCTCGCTTGGTCTTCCGCCGGGTGCTCCCAACAATTAGGTATTAACCTAAAATTCCATCCGCCACCAACTCTCCAACTCCCCGTATCCAAAGGTAATTTCGGCCTATAATTAGAATATTTCCCAATTTCCCCAATCCCCGAACTTAAATTCAAACGAGACCAACCCTATTGCTAGTTCAGCACTGCAACCCCGTAGCTACTTAGGTTAGCAGTCAACGTATGAAATAGCCCGAAACTAACTAATCCAAATTTTACCAAGTAAGCCTAATGCCGTTGACATTCCATTTAAGGCCCTAAGCCAAGGTTAGTGTGGCCCTTGAACTTCAGGCGAGCCTAAGCACACGATCGCTCATATTTAACATTAAACTAACACCAAAACTGAACCACGACTACCATCCTTGTTCCATCGGTTAAAGTTAATTTGCCACTGCAACTGTCGGCCAGCTAAGGCCGTCGGACGCTCGAGCTGTCACAGCCAATAGAGCTATCTCAATCGGCTGCGAGTCGAAATCGAAAAGTAACATCTGTCGACATCAATTTCTGCGCGTTCCAGCAAAACAATGGCGGTCTCCGTATCGTGGTTTGGTGATGCAATAATTAAATTGTTGTATCGGAAGTACGTTACGTATTCTTACCGCAATTGTTGCGTTTTGTTATTGTGTAGTGATCCAAAAGTAAAGCATGCATGTCAAAATGGGTGTAATTGCCCTTTAACCACCATTCTATAGGTTACGTAGTTCTCTGCAATTAAGCTTGAGTTTGCACACTGTAGCGGCGGACGCTACGACGGCTGAGGTGCTTGTAGCGCCCCCGACATCCTTGGTTGACGAGTACTTCTTTGCATCAGGTTACGTGATTATTTCGACTTTACGACAATAAGCACAGCATGGGCTACAGTCCCGGCATGGGGGATGGAGCGTCGGTGTCCTATTCTAGGCCTAACCTTAATGCTTCCGGTAATACACTGCCACCAACGGTGGATTAATTTAATTGCTTAACGAAGTATAAAGCTAAAATGGGCTACATAATAATTTACACTTAAAAACAATTAATCTTACTAGGGAACGAACCTGAGGTTTAAAAACTCTTGGTTTTTATTTTAAAACAACAGAATGATAAAAATAACACTTTTACATTTAGTTCACTAGTTCAGCTTTTGACAAGTTTGGCAAAAACAAATAAATCAAGAATTTACATTAGAAATTCACTTGGATACAAGAACAACGATGTTTGTTCTTAAACACTTACTTTAGACAAGAAAAAGCATTTTTATCTTGGGTTCCTATCGAGGAATACCCAGCAAGCTGAACCGCGTCTGCTAAGTTACAACTATATTTGACAACTGTAGTTTTCAAGTCGTCCCACAGTTATTTTTCCTCGCGAGGATCAAACCGTCCCTTTGTTTACATTTACAAAATGAACAAAGTAAGAAACTGGCTTTTTAGAAAGAGATGCCTACTCTAACATTATGGTGGTAAAGACCAGCAATGCCGATAAGGCTTACCAACCATAAAGACTCCAAGCTAGAGGTTAATTTACTTTAGACCATAAATTTAGAATTGGGGGGGTCCTAAAGATAAACTTCTAAAGTTAAACTAGTTTACTTACAAACACTACCATTTTGCCCGGCATGGCAATCCAGGACGTGACATCTCCACACCCGACCGGCGTGACCCGTCTAGCTTGAGAGATCTGTGAGCTGTGCTGACTGAGCTGTAGAGGGAGGGCAACTGGGGCTTTTTATTCTGGAGCAGCGGATTTTCTGGACCAAGGCGCGGACGCCGAGGAGAGCTACGGGGGTCTGATTGGTGGAGGGCCAGGAGAACAATGGGAAAGTCGGTAGAGCAAAGGGTTTTGGTGCAGAGCCGTTTGAAGGAGTAGGGAATGGTTAGAGATCGACCAAATAGAGTTTTCAACTCTTGAACTTTGGGAAATGGTCTTTGCATTGGGAAATTGATTATAGATTGATTATTTACAAATGCACATCGTGAATAGGCTCTTGTTAAAGCTTAATACTTGGCTTTGGGTAATGCTCTGTGCATTACCATTAAATTTTACAAGCTTTAACTGAAAACTGCAGTGTGAGACCCCCCCAGCAGTTTTCAGGGGGGGGGCCGCAAATGAGGATTCGAAGTTTTCAAGCACAGTTTGACTTTCGGATTGCATGGAAACAGATCTTTTATAAATATCTTTTGGTTTTTAATAGTAGAGCAAGCTAGTAGCAACATTCGGATGGGTCAGTCAGGATTTGCAGAGAATTACAACAAAACATATATACACAAAAATTCGTGTCCGGTGATTGCCGATGTCTGTATTTTTTTGGACTAGTGGTAGCATTTTGGGGGCAAAAGATTATTATTAAGAATGCATAAAAAGAATAAATATATTAGCTTAGAGAATGCTATAACGCATTTAAGTTTGAGTAAAATAAATAACATCAAAGTTAAAGGACAGGTGGCGATCGCTGCGGAAATTTTTCATGAAAGTTGCTGCAGTTCAACATAATAAAAAATATCACACATACAAAGTTATCTGTACAATTAAATAGGAGGTTAAGTACCTTCGCAGAGGAAGCTCCTCCTCTAAAACACTAGACTAATGTTTTCGGCTTTATGCCTAAGTGAAAATAAAAAGTAAATACAAATTTTACAAGTGGCGAAAATGGCGTCTCGTGATTTTACGGCTTCAGTTTCGTGCGTTTTTCTAAATGCTGTAGAATGACTTCTAGATGGAATTTTCGTGTTCTGTTTGCGGGGGGAAACAGATAAAGTTCGTGGCTATTCAGAGCTGTTTAGATGAGACGGATTGGTCCATTTTCTTGGGAGATACAGTCGTTTGAAATTTGGGGTTTTTTCCCGGCCGAGGCATTTGGGCGCTCAAAGAAAAAAAAATTTCTTCGTATAGCAAAACGAAGGTTTTTCGGCTGTCCACGTTTACAACACAAAAATCAACACTTAGTCCACTTTACACTTCACAATTCGTCACGCTTCACGCTCCTCGGCCAGAAAATACCCTCCCCCCCCCCCTGCACGTTCGGGGGCTTGGAGAGGGGGATGTGCAAGCTACGAACCAGATGTCTATAGTGAGGTCGTTTAGACGAACACACAGCCAAAGCAACGTAGCCTATTCCTTACGGCCACTTTCATCAGAATGTATCACCGCATCCAGATGTGGTCGATAACAAACCTACGTAAAAGTGGCGCCATAATAACATTTTCTATTAGCAAATAAAATTAGCATCATGATAGAAATGGATTTTAATTAAAATAAAATATTTAAGTAAGTAGTACGTTACCTCTGCGGAGTAAATTTCTTTATCGATGACGTCAAACACAGATCAGTGACTGCATTTTTTGAGACTTACCAACGTTTTTTTTATTTCCTACTGGCTTATTATCAACTTAGGCAATGACATATAGCAATAGTAACAGCATTTCTGACAAAAAAAACAAAAAAGACGTTAATTATGTTTAAAAAAAAAACAGCAAATAAAACTGGAAGCTCCTTTCCCAATTTTAAACGAAGTTAAAATGAAAAAAAAAGTTGACAAAAAAACTGGAAAATCCCGGGATCGAACCCCGGGGCCTCTCACATGCAAAGCGAGCGCTCTACCACTGAGCTACATCCCCTGTTGGCATCGACCGCCACAGAGCGCTACAAAAACTGGAATGGAGCCAACTGCAGTGTAAAAACGAGTTAGAAGTTTCACGATGAGAATTGTAACGCGCGCAGGCAGACAAACTAAATTTATACGAGCGAAACTTGAGCACATTACCAATATTATCGAATACAGGCCAGAGGCTTTAATAAATACGTGAATATTTAACTAGACACACGCTAGTGTGACGCCACTAAGTTCGTATGATATTGAAAGCCATTGCTGGTCCGACGGAGCAAAGTAAAGGTGGGTCGGCCGAGATATCCCCCCCACCCCCACAGAATTCCGTAAATAATAATAATAATAATAATAATAATAATAATAATAATAATAAATACCTTCTTGAGGGAGGACATTGACAAAGTTAATACTTACAAAGTTACAAAATTATTCTGCAGCAAAGTGAATTACGATTCTTTCAGAATTCAAAATAATTTTTCGCAGACTCGAGACAAGAGCATTAAATTTTGTATGACTGAAAAAGTGGATCGGTTATGGCCGCCTCAGCCGCCCCGCGTCCGTCGGCCCTTGTGTTGTTACCATTGTTATTATGACAAAGGCGGTGACCGCTAGCAGCGTGTCTTTTAATCCGAAAGACCCAACTGGTGATTTCATGCATCTGGGCTTAAAGAATAATGTGACGAAAACATCCAAAAAGTAGCAGGATGGAGTCCCCTGATAAAAACCCAGAGGACGATAGCCCACGTCTGCAGGGCAAACGGGAACGAGTCACTATACGAACTCAAAGTACAACTGCTGCGAGACTTGATACAGTCCTTTTTGCTGGTCTGCAGCCTGGGGGTGTAACGGGAATGGCGTGGGAGGGCGCGTAGGTACAAAAGTATTGTTATAAGCATTGTTAGTATTGTCGACATCGTCTCTTATTTGACGGCCAAAGTTCTGACAATGACAACGTGTATACTGACGTGTGTATCTAGCCTCTGTCGTGACATATATAAACAACGTTGGCAAGGAAATTGTGCACACGTCCAACTCACTAAAAATAAACCAAATGTCAAAATAAAACCAAAATCTGGTAGAGAGGCCACCAAGTCAAAACTTCAGTTGCTCCAATACCAAGTATAGAAAAGTCACAAGGCGTTATGAAAATTTCGCACCTGCTTCAAGATGGCTTAGACGCCAAGAAATTGATTAAACAAGCAAAACTAAGTTCACAAAACAGGGTGGTATCAAACCCAAAACCAAGTGTGGTAAGGAACTCCGCCCGCCAATTTACGAAATGCTTTGGCTGTAGCAGGTGGTGATATCAAAACATAAAAACTATTTTGCCAAGTTCAATAACCGAACAAAACTTGACGAATGTCCTTTTCGTTTCTTTTATTTTTCCAGACTTCCGTTCTGTTTCTATACTCCCCCACTTTTAGCAATCAATCGCCTCCCCGTCATAGCAACACCTCAAACGCCCCTTACCCTCCTTTTTCTCTCTCAGTCATATCAGCCAAACCGAAGTAACAATTGTAAAAATTCACTGCGATGTTTAATTCGGAAACAGAAAACGAACGTTAAATATCATTTGTTTCTGCATTCATTATTTCAAAAACTACGGCAAACTTCAACACTAAAAAAACTGACAACTGGAAGAACACCCAAAAAAAAAAGGAAGCGAAAAGGCAATTCGCCAATTTTGTTCAGTTATTGAACTTTTATTTAAAACTTGACAAAACAGCTTTTCGGTTTGATATCACCGATTGCAACAGCCAAAGTATTTGGCAACTTAGCCATACCACTAGTGGTTTTCGGTTTGATTTGATTATATTACTTTTAGGAGTGAAAAATAATGATTCGTCTTGCGACCTGCGTGGTAACCGCGTCATTCTTAACAGCTGAAAGCACAACATTTTTATTTAAACATTTTCCGATCAAAAATACGCGAAAACTGAAAATGGAATACATTAACAATAACCAATATGCAAAACCCGAATATGCTAAAATACGCGAAAATGGAATACACTAGAAATAACCAATTTTCCTCAGCAGTGGACGTATTTCAGACGAACTGTGCGACTCTCTTCTCAATATACTGAATAGATACAAATCCACACCTTAAAGGAACATCCATTTAAATTATATATACACGTCAGTTTTTTTTTCGCAAGAAGTACAATTACAAGGATCAATATTATATTCTTCGGTATAAATCCAGTTCAAAATTCATTTTAAAAATCCGTTTCAAAGTTGCTAGAACTATTTTACGCGCATCCCACGGCGAATTAGATTCCGTCTATACGTAAATACAAGCGTAGCGTTTGTTGTGAACAAGCCAACCGAGATAAAAATTGCGTGATTCGTGCGAGGCACAGAGCTTTTGGCCCAGTCGGCCTTGTGAATGATCCATCCATCTAACGTCGACACATTGAATGCGTTAGTCAAAGTCAGCCAAAATTAGCCAAATAAAAGTTAAAGGAATGAAAGAATGTTGGCTCTACTATCGTGCTTCTTCGTCTGACCAGCAATGATGGAGTTGCGATTGATTAAATTTTATTTTGATAGTGTCAACTAATGAATAAGAAACAAATGCGATTACAAGAAAAATGTTAAAAACCATGCTCTCCAGCGGTCATAAACTGCACTTAATTGTCTTAAAACCATTTAGCTCCCGGGGTTCTACCCCCAGACCCCAGTGCGAGAGCTTACTGCGCTCCCCCAGATCCCCTAGCTGGCTGGGTGGGTTACGCATGAAATCTCACCAGTCAAAATTTCCAAAAAAGGGCTTGTTTCAAACTGAATAAAGAGAATTCAATAAAAATTAATTTATGGCTGTAAGAACGTCAAATAAGGTATGCACCTGGTGGTACTGAAGAAACCATAAGATCATAATTTTAATTTTAATTTTTCACAGTTTTAATTTTCGACAGACCTACTGCTATGTTGGTCACAGTAAAAAATGACACAATTTAAAACCCAAAGAGTTGCAAACAAACGGGTGCACGATCTACCATCTTGAAAACACGCACACTCCATTGGTCGAGGGCTGAAAATCTCGTATCGTCTCTGATTTCGGATTTGCATATCTTTGTGGAATCTGCAAATCAGTGAAAATCTGCAAATCTGTGTAAATTCTGCAAATCATAGCAAATCAATACGAAATCTACAAATCTGCTTACAATCTGCTTGAAATCTGCAAATCCAAGTGAAACCTGACTGAAAATCGTTGCAGGTCTGCAAATATCTATAAATCCTGCAAACCAGTGCAAATCAACACGAAATCTGCAAATCTATTTGCAAATCCAGTAAAATCTGTAAATCCACACAAATCACTGCGAATCAGCAAGCAAATTTAAATGAAATCTGAAAATCTGTAAATCGTCATGAAAAATCCGCGATTCCAAGCGAAATCTTGAAAATCCGATCATATCTTGCATATCCGTATAAATCTTGAAAATCTGTGCAAATCTTGCAGATCTGTACAAATTTTGTAAATCCGTGCAAATCCCTGGAAATCCGCGCAAATCCCTGCGTATCTGAAAATCAATGCAAATCTGAAATCTAATGCAAATCTACAAATCTACTGTAATAGTTTCGGATTTGCCAATCTCGTATACTATTTCCGGGTTTGTCGGACCCCTGGCATTAGGTGCGTGTGGTGTTAAGGCAGTGTGCGAGTTTTCAAAATGGTGGACCGTGCACCCGTTTGTTTGCAAATCACTGGGTTTTAAATTGTGTATTTCACCAGTTTTTACTGTGACCAAGATACCTGCAAAAGGTCTTTCGAAATTAAGATTGTTTCATATTTATGATCTTGTTGTGTCTTCAGTGCCACCAGGGGCATGCATACCTTATGTGACGTTAATAAAGGGCGCTCTCAATGTAATTGTGTGAGCAGGGCCCTCCCCCTCCCGCCCCCCCCCCCCCCCACTGCTTTCCTCTCTAATACTTTTCTACACGGACATACACCCTATAGAAGGGGTGAGCCACCCGTCCTGTCTGCCCATGTAACTGCCAATGTTTTTATAGAGATCCAGTGCGAACAAATTATTATTGTCTCTGACAGGCTGAGTCTTTAAAGCTGTCTTATTTTTTTTTTTAAATAAGCCTTTGATAGGTCTGCAGTATACCGCTTCTCGATGCTAATGACAAGGCTGTCCGCCGACTTATTAAATACGTCGGTCAAGTCGTCACTCACCAGCCACTTTGGAAGTGAGTGGTCATCTAGAGAAGGCACGCCTACTTATTTCTTCGCCTCGTAAGAGACAACCATCCACCCCTTTCACGTCAAGTCTTTATACATAGGCCTTCTTTTCTGATCAAAATTTCGGAATTTACTAAGGGCCAGTTGTAAACATCTAACTGCTGAAGTGGTCTACTATAAACACGTTAAAACAAGTTACGAGAGAAGATACTGGCGTCCATACCTGCAAAGAATGGATTTTCGAAGCCCTCCTGTACTAAGATCACAATTTTAATTTTGCTTGTATGCTATAATGTGTTTTGCATCATGACAATAATTAATTCATAAAGGCTCGCCACAGCTCTTAGCTCATATCTCGTAGCTGCCTTATTTTATCCGGCCAGATCTTGCAAGCAAAATACAGTATGACATATTTATAGCGTACACATTTTGCTATTGTAGGTAAGCTTTAATAATATGTACACGGATTACCAGTGACGTAACTAGGGTTTTGTACTGAGGGGGTAACACTAGGCATTTCACCGAATGGTATGGAGGGAGAACTGAATAAGAGCCCCTGAAGCTGATACATTTTTGCTATTTTCCGGCATTTTCTGGCTTTGTAAAGTGCCGTTGGAAACATTTTTATAAAACCAGTTTTGCTGACTGCATTATACGCATAAAAAAAATGTGTAATGTAAATCTTTCAGTTCTTCATACTAGATACTTATTTTTTAAACATTGATACATTGTTAGAAATGTTGGAAATTTTAAGCAAAATATGAAGCTAGTAATTCTTACTGTTTATCTTTACTGATTTTCGTATTTCTCCATTTGTTACCTGGTTACTTTAGTGATTTAAAGGAGAAACAGTAAAAGTATAAATTAGCTAAGATGAAAGTTGTGTCTTTGACCTCAAAATGTAGCCATCTGACGGTAAATAATTTTTTAGCTGTGGAAAAAGTGACTTGGCCAATTTGCCGAATAAGCTTTCAAAATCTCACAGAGGGGGCGAATCGCCCACTAGTTACACCACTGCGGATTACAATGTACAACGGCTTAAATTAAAGGTGCATATGTGAAATTTTCATGGGTAATTATTCCTTAACGACTATGATGATTGCGAATTAAAACATGCTCTAAATGGCCGCCATGCTGCTTGCGACACTCCGTTAATCGACTTACGAAATTTTCCATCACCTTTTGCAATGATAACACCGTGAGTTTGTTGATTTCATGTTGAATATTGGCCTTCAGTTCGTCTGTAGTGCTTGGTTTGGGATGATACACACGGTCTTTAAGATATCCCCACAAAAAGTAGTCACAGGGATCGAGGTCAGAGCTCCTTGGCGGCCAAATGTTGACAGTGCGGAGTGAGATAAGGCGGTCATCAAAATGTTCAGCCAAAAATGCAATAACCGACTTACACAGTGTGGAGTAGCGCCATCCTGCAGAAAAAACTGGTTAAAAATATGTTAGTTAGTAGGCATTTGTGATTTTAAGCCCAATTTTCAGCCTACTCATCCATGTCGATTTTCAGCTTTTTTCTGCTACTGACGAAATTACGACGGCAGGTAAAAAGAATGCTGAAATTACGCCTAGTCTCGGCACCGTGTTGCATAGCCTAAAAGCTGACAATTACGCATAAAATCTAAAACTAGGCCCAAAGGCTAACACATTTTTTTACCGGCAATCCTGATGGTTACTAATTCTAGATTATGTAATAGAGATCGTTGTTGCAATGCGTGATAGAGGTGTGCGCCTCAACATTTTCGTTGAAAAAGTGGCGTACGTGCACAGAAGTCCAGTTGCGGCTAGATATAGACGCTACAGCGCTTATTTATGATTATGGTAGATTTCACAGGAACCACAAAGGTGCAGGTATGTAATGAAGACAGCCATAGAATGCTATTTATGAGTCATTTTGGTTGCCAATGAAACCTTGGCAATAACAATTTTCATAAATTTGAACGATTTACGGCACTTAACGGGGATGGCAACGGCTATTTTTTTTGTGTGTGTGCCATGGTTAATATCTCGGTGTATTAATTTGCCAAGGGCCTGTATTGTTCGATAGTCTAGCACTATTATTTATCCGTGACGTGCATGTAGAAAAGTAGTGTAAGAGCTGAACTACTGTAAGGAAAGAAACGCACGGTAACGTATTTACTGGCGTGTTCCTCCTATCATAACCTAAATAACGTAAAGGAACATGAGAAATCAGCCATGAGCGAAAATCATACAATCGAATGGGGCGTCGGACGAAAGGCTAACTGGAACATCGTCTAATGGGATAATAATTGTCTATTATCTGCCTAAATAAAAAATCTGGAAAATCATCGAAACGGAATATCGTATAAGGGATAAGCGTATAAAGGATAAACGTCTAACTGGACAGTAATATAACTGATAAACGTGTAACTGGACAATAATATAGCTGAGGTTTCTTATGTTATGTGTTCAGCCGCAGTGAGCGCGGCAGTGCGAGCGAGGCAAGGACATTTGACGATTTTCCGTTATACGAATTGCATGATGGACTATTTTCCATTATACGAATTTCGTGTTAGACGATTTTCCGTTGTACTGTTATACTGCATACGAATACGTTCTTCCAATTATACGATTTTCTAATTTGACGATTACCCCTCGCCCCAATAGAATAAGTTATTTTAGTGTATCATTTTCGCTGATGGCTGATTTCCCATTTTCGGTTATTTTATTTACATCGAAGTTATGTCTTTTTATTTATCCTTGGTTGAGCCTTATGAGTGTGTATTGGTTTGCATTCTCTCTCCATTGCATATTACTGAGCACATTCAGTCGCAAGGAGCCCTGGTCACGGTTGCAACCTTATTAAGGGGTTTAGTGAGTTATCTTTATGCTGGAGGAGATATCGATAAAGGCAGTATGTCAGTGATCCGGTGATGGACTGAAAGGTTCGCCGGTTCGCATCCGGGTCACGTCACTTGAATGAAACGTAAGTGCGTAAAGGTACTGTACTGCTATTATTGACTGTTTTCGTTGCGAGTCGACAGAGCTTAAACTGCCGCCACGTTGGAATTTCAGAGGATTTCCAGCTTCTAGCTGCGGAAATACAAGCGCGAGTCGTTGCGTAATCGCGCCCGTAATGGAGGATGTGGCTTTCGAATTATATTGTAGCCTACGTAGTAACCATCGTTTCTAGTGTTTGATTTTCGCTTATGGCTTATTTCACACTTTTCTTTATTTCGTAGCCCTTCGCGTCCTTTCTTGTAAAGATGACAATACAAACGTATATTTCAGCACCAAATTTCGTTTCTCTCTCAACATCTATATATAATTCAGCGAAATTTGAGGAGTCAAACATGTCTTTGTTACGTGGTAACAAAAGTCTCCGGCCAGCGAGTTGGACCAGTTCTTTGTACAGATAGCGACTGGTTATCCTTGAAAAGATATATAGTGGCCGAGAAAATGGGCCTAAGCGTACAATGTAACTATTGTGATCTGGTGTTGTCTCTGCACGAAATCACACTTGATGCGAATGCGAAAACTGGTTCAAAAGGAAATGGTCGAGCAGGCATGATGATTACTATCGATTTGATAAGGGGAGAAAGAGAATGTTTGGAAGAATCGAAAGACGTGGACTCGGGAGGAAGTCTCGAGTTTTGAAGTTTTAAACAATAAAAGGCAGTGGTTTTTCCGCGACAAGTGTACACTGAAAGGGTTGGTGTCGATAAGGCCTTCCCCATCCAAATGAACACATCGCTCCAAATCAGCACTGATAGTGAACGCTCACTATCAGTACGTTTGCTTGGCCACTAAAGAAGCATTCTTAACAGGGCGCTTTAGAAAAAGATTGGGAACGCTTGAATGTTTGAGAGAAGGGGGAACGCGCGTGGATAAATAAATAAGGGGGTGTTTTGTGCACCAACCTCGCAACGTAAATTTTATCGCTTACTAGCTTTGGTTTAGTTTTTATGCTGAATCCGCTGGCCGCTTCTCGCCTTTGAGTTTCGGTTGTCCGTAGCACAGGGGCTTGGCATAGGAGCGGCCAGAAAAAAAAAAACTCAGCGAGCGTCACTACCAACAATATTATACTATAGAGCAGCGTCAAGTGACATCATATTGGCTACAAGACACCATTTGGAGGTAATAGCTACAAGGTGCACTGGATTAAAATGTAAGGGAAAACAACGGCACTTCTAGTCAAGACAGTGCTTTGAGAGCAGATTTCTAAGGCTTAAAAGAACGTTGTTTTCTCCAACAACAAAAATCGTGCGTTATAGCCTTAAGAAATCCAGTCTAATAGCATTGCCTTCAATAAGACGATCTTCCTTTCTCCCTCCAGTGCTCCTTGCAGCTAACCCAGTTACTGACTCCACCATAGAGTTATACACAATAATACTACGTTGTGTCACTGCCCTATAGAGCATTATTATAGTAGTATTGTACTGTAACGTATAGTAGTAGTATTAGTAGTAGTAAAGTAGTATTATAATGTAGTGTATAGTAGTATTATATGTAATATACGTAGTATTATTGTATATAACTCTATGCTGGGTTAGCTGCAAGGGGCACTGCAGAGAGAAACAGAAGGGCGTCATACTGAAGCCGATGCTGTGAAGAGTGATTTCTTAGACCTAAAACGCGCGATTTTTGTTGTTGGAGAAAACAACGTTATTTTAAGCCTAAGAAATCCGCTCTTCCGTTGTTTTTCCCTCCATTTTTATGTGGAGCGCCTTGTAGTTATGCCCTACAAAACCAAAAGTGGTGCCAATATGGCGGCAAATGTAACTGCTCTATATGTGCTCGAAACGTGATAAATAAATACATATGCAAACCTATTTACGTTGCTTATATTAAGTATATTTTCTTCCCGTTTTCTTTTTCTTTCGAGGGGCGTTCTGGGATCGCGACCTGGTTTAGCGTATGGCTATAAGCAGTGTACGGAAAAACAAAAAATGAGTGGAAACGAAAAAGAACTTTAAGGGAATAATGGAACTTGCTCGCAATTGCCCAGTAGCCTACTCGTCACTTCGGGTTTCGTGAGGGACAAATCCCCCACCCCTCCACCACTCCCTCCGTCCTCATGGGTGCGCAACTTTGTTATCCACTCTTTTATAAAAGTGTAACACAGTTGCAGGTAGCTGCCTTCAGAACGAATGGGCGGCCTAATCTTCTCCACGGGAAAATGCAATTCTTCCTTCGGAAGCAAGCCCACGTGGTGCATCATTTAAAATTTAAACAACGCCACAGACAGACAACAATTTTATGCCTAAAGGCCGTCCATAAATTATGTCACGCTTTTTTGGCATGTTTTGAAACACCCCTGTACCCCCACAACCATTTGTCACAAATGTCACATTATTCACAACACTCACCAAATAATTACATCACACTTCTGCAATGACCGCCCTATCCCTTCCCCCAAACTCCATGCAGCAAAGGCACTCATACAGCCACTTGCATTTCTAGCAACAGTTCATTCAATTAATTTTATTCCACGGGGTATTTTTGAAAAATGTATTATATTTATATTGCACTTAAAATGGAAAAAAAAAAAAAAAAAACAGAAAATAAATGAAATGTTTAGTATGATACAAGTTACTATTGGAAAACAGAGAAAAGTTGCATCACATTACATTGCAAATTTGTGACACCGTATTTCCGAAACAACCCCAATCCCTGTGTCACAATTGTCTTGTCACAACAAGTCAATCACCCACCCGATGGCGGGCGACGTAATTTACGGACAGCTCCATGAAAGAAAACGGTAGCCAGTTATAACTGAAATCAACGAAAAGTTGAAGGCACAATTCTGCTCTGTTGGCTTTCCTGTATTGCTCAGTTTTGCAACATTGTATAATACAGTTCACCTAAGTTACTGTGGTAGGATAACGGAAGGGCTGTGAACCTCTGACACTGAGCCTAATTAAAAAATAAGGTGGAGGTTAACAGTCAAAGAAAAGGGGCAAAACTATTTGATCAAAGATAAAGGACGCTTTAAAAATGACTCTAGATCCTCGTCTCTAAGCTGACGACAGAAACCCTGCACTGTGGGTTGGTTTACGGTAGTCGCGCTAAGTGAATTCCATACATTCACCACACGTACCGAAAAGACGTGTCGGCGGCAGTCCAAACGTGATACCTGTGCCACCAACTTCCAATCATGACCCCGCGTTCGAGCTGGGTCAGGTGCAAGATCAAAAAGTGGAGGGCAAACAGCAGTAATGCCGTGTAAGATCTTATAAGTTAACGTAAGATCGTATCTAATTCAACGTAGTTCAAGGAGTTCAAGGCCAGTAGCTTTAAGGCACTCAGAATAATTTAAGTCCCGTAAGCCGGCAATGCCTTTTGTGTATTTTTAGTGGACTGTCTCAAGAAGGTCAATGTCCTTAACTAAGTAGGGAGACCAAACTGGGGTGTCATATTCCAAGAGTGGTCTGACGAACACCTTAAAGGCCCAAACTTTAGTGTGGAAACTTCTAGAGGTGAAGCATTTATTTACCAAGGCTGAGCGTCTGTATGCCAGTGCACACGTCTTTTGACAGTGGAGTGACGATTTTAATTCAGAGGTGATCCACACACCAAGGTCCCTTACCTCTGTGACTGCAGGGAGAGTGCACTGATCCAGGCAACACTGGGAGCACCCATTTTGGGTGCCCACATGGAAGGAGAAACATTTAGTGGTGGAGAGCGGTAACTGCCATGATTTAGACCACTCAGATACTTTTTGGGTCTCGTAATCAAGATCCAAAGATTTCGTCGAGCTGAAATTTTCAGTGCCAATTTTAAGGTCATCGGCGAATTTAACTCCGAAGGTACTGTCGCAGGCAAATCCTAGGTCATTCAGATAAATAACAAAGAGCAATGGGCCAATGACCGACCCCTGTGGAACCTCACAAGGCACAGACACCACCAAGTTTCTGTCGTAACCACCACCTGCTGTGTTCGGTTTCGTAGAAAAGCCTCGATCCAGTCAGCAAGGTTTCCCACTATACCACACTCAGTAATTTTGAATAATAGTTTACGGTGGACAACGGATTCGAATACTTTCTTAAAGTCAAAATAAATTGTATCTGAAGGAATCCTGAGATCGAGTGCACTCGTCCATCTATCCAGAACACAAAGTAATTGGAGGGTGGCTGATCGACCTGGAAGGAAACCAAACTGATCGTGGTTAATGATGGAATACAGGTCAAAAAATTTTATAATTTCGTCCCGAATAATAGACTCCATAATCTTACAAGCCACACGTGTAAGAGCAATGGGGCGATAATTTGCAGGGTGCGAAGGGGATCCCTTCTTGAATCCAGGTATTATAACTGCGGAGCTCCATGTTACGGGGATACAGCCAAGGATAAAGGAGGTTGAGAAAAATGTTGAGAGTGGGTAGCTAAGTTCTGTTGCAAACTGCCTATAAAAAAACGCAGATATTCCGCCAGGTCCACGTTAGTGGCTTGGTTTCATACTATTGATAGCAGCCTCAACCAACTGTTCAGAGAACACCACGTTAGAACATGTGCCATTTCTTTCCAAAAAGAGGCCAGATGGAGCGTTCAGTGCCCCATCATCATTTATGAAATTTGATGCAAAAATCGTACTCAGTGCTTCCGCCTTAGCCAAGTTATCTGTTAGGTAATTTATCTCCAGATTTAAAAGGTGGAAGAGAACGTGAAGATGAGGTCCTGGTACGATATAGTTTAAAAAGGGCTGCGTGACTCCCCAGACGGAGGGCTTCCACCTCACGCTTACAGTGGTCTTGGAGTAAAGATCTTCAGTGGTCTTGGAGTAAAGTTTGCGCTGTGCATTGTAGGCACTTTTAGTAGCCTCACTAGGATTAGATTTATATTTCCTCCACAACCTTAACTTCCGAATACGAAGTTTCGTAATGGATCGTGGAAACGGATCAGACCCAGGACTGTTTTTTATCTGTGCTTCACGGCAAAGCATGGTATGACCTTTCAGAATGCTGAGAAAACAGTTCCATGCTTGACCGAGATCGTGATGGACATTGAAGATAAATCCGTCCCAGTCAAAATCGAAGAATGATAATTTAAGATTTTCGTAAATTTAATTTACCCTTCAAAGAAGAGATGGATGGCTCAATTGGATTTTCTAAAGACGCGAATGGAAGGTCTAAATAAAACAATACAATGCAGTGGTCACTATTGCCGAAGTGGTCCCCAACGGTAAGGTTGAAAATTAGTCTTTCATCGTCGCAGAATACCAGGTCCAGGGTATTATCCCCCCTGGTGGTAGTTCAGACGCATTAGTTCAGACGCGCGTAGATGTTGCAAAGGCATTCATTTTCCTATTTTTTTCCCTCGTCACAAATGAAATTGCTACTACCTTCACTCTAGCCTATTCTAATAATGTCGCCAAAGCTATTTCGAGCAGGATGTTGGAACTTAGTGAGAAGGTATGCCCTTTTAATGCAAGTTATATCGTTCAAATTCCCTGTGTAACCAAAGATCACTTAACGGCACATAAATCATTCCGGTATGTCTTGCGACCCTTGAGAATAGCGTTTGCAACATTTACACAGGTTAGAGCTAATGTCGCAAAATCATCTCGCATGAAAGAAAACAAGAACACAACTGTGATCTATGGAGCTTGATTTTGTACGACATATGTTATAGCACATATTCTGGTTGAAAATTTGCAAGCCGAGGCTCGAATGTTCAATAGACGGCAGTGGTGGGGGGGGGGGGAGTGACCAGCCTCCCCCTCCGCCCCCCAAAAAGGAAATAATGTAAGATTTTTTTGTATGGCGGGAAGAAGGGTAATTAGTTTAGACTTATTTATGCTAAATTTTTTGGGTTTAAATAACAGTACAGTAATAAATGTAACTTATGGCTATGGTCATTGATGGGAATGCTATGCATGCAAACCGACTGAGGGCTGGTGGCTGAGCGGTAGCAGGAGATTGTTAAAAGTGTAAAACATTAACACCTCAAATATCATTGCACGACTGTGAAAAATAACTAGCACACTATGACGAGTAAGTACTTCAGCACATCTGTTTGTTTTGAGTTTCGTTTTGCCATTTCAAGGATTTTAATCTTTCTTACCTTTTTTGTTATTAAGGTTCCTCAGGTCGTGAAAAAATCGTTAAAAAGTTAAAACTGAAATTTTGAATTAAAATGCAAAACTAGCTAGTGGCGTAGCGCGCCGAAAAATTAACGGCGGCGGGCAGCGGCAGCGTGCCGAAATAATTTTTCATGAACAACGGCGTGCGGAATATTGGGAAAATCATCGGCGGCGGCACGGCGTGGCGGCGCACGGGTCTCCGCCGGGAGGTCGCGCATACGCAACCGTGACCAGGGCTCCATTCGACGGAAATTCACTCGGCCGCCGAGTGATTTTTCGGTCGAATGGAGCCCTGGTCACGGTTGTGACCTTAATAACGGGTTCAGTAAGCTATCTTTATGCCAGTGGAGGATGTGGCCATAGCAATTAAGGTGCTATGCAAGTGATCTGGGGGCGAACTGGGTAGCCGGTTCGAATCCAGGTCATGCCACTCCGACGAAACGTAAGTGCATAAAGGTGGCTTACTGAACTACGTTATCTCTAGTGTATGATTTTCGCTATTGGCTAATTTCCAATTTTCCTTAGTATTATTTCCAGCGATTTATGTCTAATTATTAGCAATTTAGAACTGGCAACCTTCCCTAATCAGCAGTAGACATGTCGTTATACCCTATGAGAATTAACATGCGAGCCTGCGGACTAGTTACTAGTTACTAGTCACCAGTAAGACAAATTCAACGTTATTGAGGACAGAGGACTCTTTTTCTCCATGACGGACACGTTCCCAAATTTTCGTGTTGACGTTTTCTTCGTTACTGGACCCAAGACACCTGATTCAAACGATTTACAAAGATTTTTATCGCATGGGGATAAAACACCAGTATGCTGAAATCAGGTTGGTTTCAGTTAAAAGACACAGTCTGCTAGTACGGCCACCTTTTTTTCATCAACAATTATTTTTTAACAATCGGATGTCTACAATCGGACGATCTACTGTTACTTGGCGGCGACACACTAGCGTGTGTCTATATAGACATGTAAAAGCAAACGTTTCGGTGGGAGGGCGCAAATTACTATACAAATACGAACAGGACGGGAAGCCAAATCTGGACGATTAGTGGTAAATTGATGGCCATTTCCTTTCGTTCCTGTCAATATGGCTGAGCGGTAGGGCTTTGGCCGATTTTTTTTAGTAAGCCGGACAGACGCATCCAAGATTGACCGCTGAAAAAAATGAGACAACAAACGACAAAAATTCTCACAATGGTAGACCAACATTTAGGCGACATTTAGGGAGCAAAATAATTTTCGGAATTACATATTTCGCTTGACCTCCAGGCTCATTAAAAAAGTGTGATCCCCCCCACCCCCATTGTGCTATTTACTAATAGAAAGAAACACCAGTTAAATAAAAAAAAAAAGTTAGGTTTATTTCACTATAGTACATTGTGGTATCTGAAACCTTACAGGAAAGCTTGTTTGTTTGTGTTCCTGTCGTGTCTTGAATTCGGTTCAGTTAAATTACCATAAACTTCAAAGAGTTCGTTTTTGTTTTCTTTTAAGAAAGAATGTAGCATTTTTTGTTGAAAAAGTGCCTACATAAAATGTCAGCCTGCGTTCGGTGTAGCCATGACGTACTATAGTATGTCATGGGGGTGGTGCGTCATTGCTACACAGATATTTAAAAAAATAAATTTAAAAAAAATTTAGAATTTTTTACTATTGAAAATTTGAAACTACAAAATGTATTACGAAATTTGTGGGGGGCGGGGCCCCGGGGCAAGATTTTTCGGCGAACGGGATTCGGCGAAACGGTTATCGGCGAAATGGGT
>JAHWFP010237838.1:10687-68548 GCA_023313725.1 Lithobius niger
TGTCATGTCTTCCAGTCGGTAACATGTACGTTTGAATAATGCTACAATTAGCCTACTACTACAAGGTAAAATTACCCCCCCCCCGCCAAAAAAAAACAAAAAAAACAACGTTATTTGCGCATACGAATGCCGACACCTTTAAACCTATTTTCCCACTCGACCACCTTATTTTCGGCGCATTCTGATCGTAGGCCTATCCTGCATTTTTCTTGAAACGTATTTCCTGAAAAAAAAGCTGATGAAAGTACTTTGTTTTCAAGGGGGGGGGGGGGGGGGGGTATGTGCGTTGTCCTAGGTGGCGGAAATATAAATCTATCTTTGCCAGTGAGCAAATGATTCATCTTGTCTTCCTGTTAACCACACACTTATAATTTACCCTTTAATGGAAGTAATCTGTAATGAGATAATGATTTAAGAAACCGTAAAAAGTGCGGGGTTTTCGAAAGTCCAGGTTTTCCCACCTCTGGGTTTAAGTGAGGGCATTCGTAACGGCAAAACGTTTTTTTCATTGCTGGGGTGATCGTTGTGACTGGCCTGGAAATCACTCAAAAGGGCATTATTAGGCTTCGGCCAAAAAAAATAAATGTAAATTCAGAAAGTAATCACATACCGAACGTGACTTTCTGTGTTGTGTTAGGCCTAATCCGTATTCGTGTTCGTTTACTGCAATCTGAAATTTAACTGCACTCATTGCTGCAGGAAAGACATGGCTCGCATGCACTCGCTTGTAGAGGCTGCCCCTATGCTTCACTGCATGGCAGTTAAAACTTTCAGGGAAGACTTTGTTGCTATATTGTTTTCCTCATAACTATTGCAATTATGCTCCGATTTTCAATCAGTTTTCGCAGTTTGTCATGTTTGATGCTCGCGTACAACTCTGTAATTCACTTTTTTGCTGTATCTTGCGTCGTTTGGAAAAAAATATTTTCATTGGCTTCCCCATGTTTGACATACATTACAAATATGTCTTCAGAATTAACTCAGGACCATTATATCGGCTGTTATTTGCGTGTGACCAGACTTTTGCCTCACCCTGTATTTAATACGGAGCAGGCGGCCAAGTCCCCGGCCTCGCCATTCCGGCGTACTATCAAGTACCCCACCCTGTAGCGCCATCTGTTGACGGGATTCGCCTTCAAATTCGGGTTGGGACACTTTTGCAACGTCTTCGAACAGATGGCGCCACTTACCAAACCTGACATGTCGCCGTCTATTGACGGCCTTGGACTACAAGTTCGGGTTATAACACTTTTTCCAAAGTCTTCGAAGAGATGGCGTCACTTACCAGACCTGCCGCACCATTTTTGGGTTCGTATTTTGGTATTGTAGTAGTCCCAAAGCGGCCAACAAAGTTTTAGTCGCGTGTAATGTGCCATTGTCGACGTTTGAGCTAAAAAAAAATCAACCCGTGTCTTCTAAACCAGACAACTTTAAACCAAACGACGATTGGTTTTTAATCTCGAAATTGGCAGCCTGATACGATGGAAAGACGCATTTATTTCCTAAATGTTCACTTCCAGAAAGGAGTTGAATTGTTTTTTAGTGGGCGGCTACAATAGTTGCTTGCAACAATGTCGCCATGCACGGTACCGAGATGAATTGTTTCAAAGGATTAACTTAAACATACGGTTACTTGCTTACTGAATGCTGGATTTCTCTGAGGTTTTTTTACCCTTCAGTCAAACATACGCATGCGAATTTTTCGGGGCTGCACCAAAGGGGAAAATGTCACGGGGCGGCGTTTTCGGGGGGGAGGGGGGAGAGGGTGCCAGGGCAAGTGTGTGTGGCGGGCAATGCGCGCTACCGACGTGAATTGTTCCAAAGGATTAACTTAAACATGGGATTACTTGCTTACTGAATGCTGGATTTCTCAGTGATAGGGTGTTTTTTAGCCTTCAGTCAAACACACGACAGCGACTTTTCCGGGGCTGCACCAAAGGGAGAATGTCATGGAGCGAAGTTTTCGGGGAGGGGGAGGCGGGCAAACATGCATGGGGGGACATGTATGCGAATCCGGCAGGGGGTAGGAGTGTGGGGATTGGGGGTTAAAGTAATTGTAGGGGAGAGGGCATATGTGCGAGCCACTCACATGTTCGGTCTTCGGTTTGATAAATTTAAAACCAAAGACCAAACACCTGGAGGGAGGCGGGGGGGGGGGGGGGGTGCGCAGCAAGTGCAAGGGGTCAACTAGTGACTATTATATTACTAGATTTCACCCCATATCACGAGGAAAGATTTACTGTGTCACGTTTTGTATTTGCTTCCGGCGCCCAGTCGATCATCTGACTTGCACTCGTCTTAGCGTGGGTAGGAAAAATGCCTGAGTTCATGGTGCAATCTTGGCATACTACGGTTTAGTCTTGTTGTTATACTTCTATTTTTTCTGTTTATTAGTTTTGTAATATTGTTAACTTATTATTTACTTATGTTACTGCTTTCATTCATGTATTTTAATAACTCATTATTCGATCATCTCATTTGAGTAGATTTAATTCATCTCTAATTCTCTCATGAAAAACAAATATTACCTCATCTAATATTTATGCAAATCTATCTTCTCCTATTTATATCACCGATAACGAGCATATACACAGAAGTCCCGTTCCGAATCTTGAGCGAGACACTCGCCCCACGTCGCTTCGCCTGTTTGACGGGCGTGGCCCTGGACTTCACTCGTATCCAGTACTCAGCATGGACCGTTTCGACTGCTTGTGACGTATGTCCACGTCACCCCCGCATGACGTGCGTCTTCCTCAACTTAGATGTCTAGCCTCCATCTTGTTCTGCGAACACGCCGCAAATTCCCGTGACCCGGCTTCTGCTTTACACGTCCGTTTAAAGTGTCATCTTCGCCGTTCCTCACGAAATCCTTAATCAGGTAAAACTCTTGATTCCTTCTATTTATTGCTGCCAAGCTGTCGGGGAGTAATTACGTGTGCCAGATGAGTTATAAGTGGTAAATATTACGGCGGGGGATTCACAAGTTACCGGGTCACGTAGGTTTGTCACATTACATGGCTAACGCCGATGTTTTCAGTGCTAGCGTGGGTTGGATTTTTATGGTGACGTGTGAGTATCGGTAGGGGTGTGTTGCTGTGCATTTGTTATCAAATTGGTGCTTCGTATTTTCTTCTATAGTGCGCAGGTTTCTTAGGAAACGAAGAGGTTACTCATAACTGCCTAAAAACGATTTTTGCGTAAAACCCAATTAATCCAGCTTTGAGCGCGTTCGTCAGGTGTTTTGGATTCACTACTTGTTTATCCGACTTGAATCATGCTTTGCCTAATAGCTCACCTTTTTAATATTTGTCATTTTACCTCCGTAAGCAGTTTTGTGACGCCTTGTATTTATATTTAAGAAATGTTTGTTTAACGTTTTTGGAACCTAAAGTAGGTTGTTATGAGTGAAGTTATTTTCTAATATTAGCGTTAATTCTTGTTCGCATCCCCTTCGAATCCGGGCCATCCCACCCTCATCCATCCACTCCCCCCCCCCCAAGGGAATGCGACAACTGGTTGGATCCCGTTTTGCCTTACAGGTTTCTGCTGCTAGCGTGGAAAAAAGTGATAGCCTATACATTAAAAAAAAAGAATTCGATACTAGAAAATAATAGAGCAAACTAAAAAAAAATTATTTATTCTTTTATTAGTAATTTTTGTTTGGGGGGGGGGGGTAATACTGGACATTCTCCTGGACATTCTCCTGAAACCTATCTTACAAAAATATATATTCGATCTCGGAAAAAGTCTATGGTTTGTAACTTTCAATTAAACTTATTCGTCTAGTTTAATTACTTTAAAACTGTGAGTAGCTCTCGTTGCAAAATTAACTATCCAGCAAATACAAGAAAATACTGGAAAACACAGCAAAAATACTGGGAAAGAAATAATGTGTTACGTAAAAATCTTAGCCGTTTTTAGCTGCACGAGTATTAATATGCTTCGGAAGACTCGAAATTCAACGAAAAATAATGTTTTTTACTTACCTGGTAGCTTGTTCGCAGAGACAGTGCAAAACTGGTAACTTACTGGTAGCTGTTGTCGACTGCTTGACCGCTTTAAAGAGAATGTGGTTTTGCTGTAACAAGCCGCTTCTTTTTGAATTGGCATGGTCTATAAAAGAACCATTCGGAAAGAAGTTATAAACTTCGTAAAAACGCCAAACGATTACTAATTGCTTATGAAAACCTTGGGAATAATTTAACAACCAATTAGTTAAAAGGATGAAAGTTAACTAATAAATGATCACAAGAAGCCAGCCTCTTTATATATTTTTAATTGGTTAAAGGGACACCTGTAGTCGCAGGGACATTTTCATCGTAATTTCCAGATACGTTACTGCACGTATTTTTTTAATAAATCATCTTCCAATTATTAACAGGTCCAAAAGTCCGATCGAATCTTAAAGGTGGCACACACTGGATTTTATTCTCTTTGTTAACGAACAACCGGCCAATAAATTAACTCCTGCCGAAATGTATTATCACTACCGCGAAGTTATTTCTGCATGGCACTTGACGATACTGCGCCTGCGCCCTGAACCTATGAAGCAAGAGGTAGTACGTAGTGTCCACGTTACAGGCTACATTAATAAATAATCACAATTGTACATCGCTATGTGAGTTCTCTTCAGTTCGATGTTCTCCTGTTTACGATTACAATCAAAGGATTTATTGTATGGTACCGTAATTCAGAAGTGGGTAATATCCAGTTAAAAGGGACTTATCTTCTCGCCACACACCGATTCCAAACACTGCACAAATATGAAACTGAGCACTTTGATAAAGTACCCAAACAGCTCAGTGACCGATTCCAACAAATAACACCTCTTCCATCAAAACAAAAAGTGAAGTCACTGTTTGAGAACGCGCTCGATGATGAAGAAGTAGTAAGTCAGTGTCACGAAAGAATTGAAATGTGGGTGAACTCCCGTTTCGCCAAAACCCATTTCGCCAAAACGAATATGATAAAAAAATTAATTCCACGAAATGTAATAACTTATTTCTATGTAATGGTGCTTTAAAAGGCAAACATTTAACGAAGACAAGCAGTGGTAGAATAAGAACAATTGATTTATTAGCGTTTGAAAACTGGCAATACAGATGGAAAAACGTGCACTTTAAATATTGCTTAGAATGCTTGGTTGTAACTAGGTGAATGCCAAAATTCTCTTTTAAGAACGGTGAGTTAGTTGATAGTTACCCTTTCCCAAACGGGAATTCCCGTTTTGCAGAATCCCGTTTCGCAAGGTGTAGTATCAAAATATTGCACGTGGCCCAAAAGTGGCACGTAAATGCAAAATTATTGATGTAACCATTAGCAACCCAAGACATGACTTCAGAGTGATGACATTTTTGGTGTGGCAGAGTGATGCTAAAAGGTAACTTTACCTCACTATGACATTTTGAATTTCGTAAAATTGTTTTTCACCTTACCCTAATGATAAGGTGAGCCCAGGTGAGGAGGAATACACAATTTATAAAGGGAAGCAAAAAGAACATTATTTAGGTTCGTAAATGCTTTAACGACATACTTGGCAATGGTAATAGTTTTCTTAGCCATTTCGTCTGTGCAGAAGACTAAAACGAAACAAAAGGTTCACACTACCGAAGTACAGTTCCGGTCAAAAAAAAATGCCTTCGTTATACGGAAGAAGTGGAGGATTAATGTATCTGACTCTGAACAAAAATTTTGATATCTCGAAAACTTCTGGGCAGAATTGAATGAAACAAAAACCGGGTTGCGTATTATGATATCAGCTACATTTTTATGCGTATTACATGAAATGGTAAGTAGTCAAATATAACTGGCCGAGCGAGCAACACGAGTTGATAACTAAAAATATATCTCATAAACTACTGGAAAGAATTGAATAAAACAAAAACTGGATTAATTGTTATGATGTACGCTATATTTGCATACGTATGACGTGTCATGTTAAGCAACAAAATGTAATGTGGAATTCAGTCTTTGTTTCATGAAATCCATCCACCAGTTTTCAAGATATCAGATATCTTTAAGTTTTTCTCCCTCGGCCAATTATTTTCAGTCAGATAACGTAGTATTTAATAAGGGTAGAAATACAGTAGACAATCTAAAGAATTTCAGTCTTTGTTTCATGAAAATCGTCCAATATTTTCGAGATAACTGAATTTCTCCATGGTTGTTAATTAAGAAAAACTCAGGAACGGGCGTGTTTTTTGACCGGAACTGTACACGTTCAACACATTCATAATGTCCCTTCACGACGGCAATGTAGTTTTTATATGAATTCCAACTTTTTTTTTATTGCTTGGCTGGCCATACTTGGCAGTGGTAATGGTGGTAATAATTTTTTCAAGATTTTGAAGAGAGGTCATCGAACTTTTATTGGTTACATTTTCATTTCCTCTGCTTGGCCCCCGCCCCCCCACTCCGACCATTATAGTGACCAATCCCTGAACATCAATGAAAGCTCAAAATATAATTAAATTTATTTTTATGTAAAAAGAAAAACATGAGTAAAAACTTGCCGATGCCATAACGAACTGGTTTTACAGAGGTGATAAACCCAATATACGGTAATACACCCAGACATAAATGTGTGGAGAAAATTTATGTAATCAGTAAAGAAATTAAATTAAGTAAATGGATAGTCATAATAAATAGCATTTTATAAATTAGTATTAAATTTGAAAAGAAGCCTGAATGGGACAGTTTTCAAAAACCTTATCGAAGAATTTATGAAGAAGAATTTATTTCTTTTCATCTTCTGCTGTACTTTCCCAGTATGACGACTCGTCACATGTTGTTGTTTTTAAGTACTGAAAGAAGTGCGTGCATATGTGTAATCCGGTTTCACCCCACACAAAGTATGAACGTAGCCGGAAATTATTCAGACCAACGTAGTAAAAATAACTGAATGCCAAATCCTGTTCTTAATTATTCTACTCTAAATGTTTATACGGAACTAAAAACAGTATATAAGTTCGTGATAATTGCCATTACATGATGTACATGCTGTAACAAACGAAGTATAAACTCAAAACTGTCAAACGTTTTGTGGTAAGTATGAAGCCGCTAATGCTGTTAGGGGTTATATTCGTGTCTAACAGATTAAGTGTCCGAAATTGTCTAATTCCAACAATATCATCAACAGGATTCCCATCAAACTGGTAAACCTGGAAGACTCAGGTAATTTAAACCATGTATGAAACTCGGGAAAAATTCGGAATTTTCTGATTTTTCACAAAAACCTTAACCTCAGGCGAAAAAAAACAAAGCCACATTTTTAGTCTTAGGACCAGTGCATTAAACACATTATGTTAAGACAATACGATAAAAAAAATGTTGTCCTTATACATTTGTACTGAACCCTGAAAATTCATTAAATCAGGCTGTTCTTTTTAAAATCAGGCTATTCTTCTACGTTAAAGGGGCACTATCACCGTTTGAAATTAGGTCGAATCTGACAACATGTAGCGCTGTCTAGTACTATCTAGCACTTGCTTGCACCAAGCAAAGGAATGCACAACGGCGTTTCTTTAAACCAAAGAAGCAAGCCATGACATCCTTAATTATTGAGTTAAAATTTGGTTTATCCTCGTGCACCTGGGAGCAAGCCGTAAAGGTTAACAATATCACTGCCGCTAGATGGCGACGGGTATTTTCGTTCGCATTTCAATCGGTGATAGTGCCAGTTTAACACAATGCGGTAAAAAATATTGTCCTTTTTATGCTTCTGCACTGAACCCTGAAAGTTCAATAAATCGGCCTATTCTTTTGCACAATGTCAGTCCTATAAAGTAAAATTGTTAAATTGTGTAAAACTATGTCCTTCCTAAAATTACGGTTAACAGCCTGGAAATTAACCACAACTACTCTGGAAAACCTCAAAAACTCAGGAAATTGTTTCACTATTTTGGTGGGAATCCTGGTCAAGCAAAATACAGTTGTACTGATTGTTGAGGAATCGATGCTACACTTAAGTGCTATACTGTACATTGCTAAATAATTCTTAAAACTGCGGTATAAAGAAATGGTAAGTTGTTATTATAAATTATCTACTGTAGAAACGAGGTTACGTTTTAAGGGCATTTTCGTTTTGCAAAACCTATCGTACTCGTCTATTAGTCTTTAGTGATAATATTTCTAAATAGGTTAGATTATTGAGAACATACATCATGCAATAGGAATTTCACATAACAGAACATTTGTTTTGGGATTTGGCAATTTTAGTACGAATGTGACCACCGAAACCTCCATACACCAATTTACAGAGTAAATATTCGATTTAACTCATTTGAACGGTGTGATCACTGGACTAAATCGAAAAAAAAAGGATAATAAATTAAGATGCTTACGCCAAAACAAGATTTATTTCACCAAAGGCCAAGATTAGATCTTTACTGAAAAGACAAACCGAAAGCAAGTTGTATGGACCTTCTATTATGGCCAGCCAAGCAATGAAAAAAAAAAAAACAGTTGGAATTGATACAAAAAAACACATTATCGTCGTGAATGGACATTATGAATGTGTTGAACGTGTTCTTTGGTATTGTGAACTTTTTATTTCGTTTTAGTCTTCTGTACAGCCGAAAAGTCTAGGAAGACTTTATCAACGACTTTATACGTCCGTCGCATTTTTCAGTGGTAGTAAGTGACTTTAAAAAAGCGGCAAATTAAAACATCGTTGCTTCCTTGAAGCTAATTGGCTTTCTCGACGTAATTCAGTGAAATAATAACATTTAATCGTCGCTTTTAACCATTACAGGAAGATATGCAACCGCAAAAACACAAAAGAATTTCGTTAACGACGCACATTAGCTTCATTACAAAAACTCTCGACACCGTGTTGCATGAATAAATAGGTCTACTTTCGAACCCAATTCTCTGTTATAGCTACTACTTACGAAATTAAAACGGCCGTTAAAAAAAAATTAGGCTTGAAAGCTGAAAATAGGCCTAAAATCACGTTGCCGTGAAGTCTCGACCTCGGGTAGCATATAAACGAACCCAATTCTCTGTTAGCTGCTACTTACGAAATTAAAACGGCACGTAAAAATTGTATCTAAAAAGCTGACAATAATTACGCCTAAAATTTAAAACTAGGACGAAGAGCTAACACATTTTTAACCGTCAATTGTGAAGGTTACTACTTTTAGATATAATAGAGATTGTTGTTGCAGTGCGTAATGAAGGTGTGTGCTTCAATAATTGCGTTGAAAAGGCTACAGAAGTGGCAGAAGTGTACAGAAGACCGGTTGTGACTATGTAGTCCCCTGCGGCCGCTTGTTTACACCCTAGAGTCACAAGATCTGCCTGGCTATTTACCAATTTTTTGGTGTACAAAAGCAATACCCCATTTCCGTATATAGTCACGATTAGAAGGATAGGAGACAATTTTGCTAGGTAATCCAAACGAATATTTTTATGATCTCTTACATATCACAATCGATATGAGGATGATAACATCAGCAAACGTCAGAGGCGGTTAAAGTCAAGACCAAACCTAGGACCTGTGACATGTGTTACAGTCATGCTACCCATTACCGCAGGACACTTGTGACCCATAGCCACGATAAGACTCCATAACAAGTTGATACCGAGACATGCTGGATAAGATTTTGTATAACGACCATCCGGAATAAAAATAATTCAATAAAAAAAAAAAGTTACAGTCGCAAATTCTGATAAAATCTCTATTGTCGCCGTGAAGGTAAAGATGGAAAAAAGCCTCAATAGCGCTAATGTACACATTTTTTTTCTATAAAACCTTCGTCATAGCAGCCATTATAACATGCATGATAAAAAAAAAACGGTCAAACATTATATTTCATGGCTCATTGGTATTAAATATCAGCCACTTTTTCAAAAGAAACAAGAAAAAGCAGTATAAGGCTAGAACGCACTAGGCAACCTGGCCACGCTGCCAGGTCGCTGCAGCCAATGAGAATACTTACCGTTTAAGTATAACCAAGTGCGGCCAGGTCGCCAAGTGCGTTCGAGCCGTACAATCATACCTTCATTATCGTACACAATTTAAGGACCCCCCCCCCCTTTTTTTTTTCTTAGCTGAAACAACATGCCAGTTCCCGAATCACCGGTTTTTTGTCAGCACTGTTTCCAATCATTCCAGCACCACCAAAGACCACTGTTGCGATGTGTGTGACGGGAGGATCTGCTACTTTTGTTGGTGTTTTTTGGTGGTGCTGGAATGATTGGAATATTGGCGCCACTACTCTTAACAGTGTAGACAAAAAAACCGGCGATTCGGGAACCGATATGTTGTTCTAGCTTTGGGGGGTGGGGTCCTTAAATTGTGTACGATAATGAAGGTGTGATTTTATACTGGTTTTTATTGTTTATTTTGAAAAAGTGGCCGATATTTAATGCCAGTGTACGAAATATTAAGTTTTAGTGGTTTTTTTTATCATGCATATTTTAATGAATGGTTGGTAAGACGAAGGTTCTATTAAAAAAAACCAAATGTGTAAATTAGCTCTGTTCAGGCTTTTTTTTTTCTTGTTAATCTGTTGAAGTACTTGTTTCTTCTCCTAAATTGTGAAGATACACATTTTACAAACGCTAAATTTGTTCTTGGATACTTTGGATATTTAATTTCGTTTATTATTTTTTTTATTTTTTGTTGTATGTATATTTATAATGTGACTGCCTTTTTATTAAGGTGGCACATATACATTCAAAATTTGTTTTTTTCAAAAAATTCGAAATTTTTTTTATTACATTTTCTGGTAGTTTGAACCTTTAGCAACACGTTACAGTCATTTTTTTTTCAATTTTAATTTTTAATAGCTCGTAAAACAATTAATTGTACAATACTGCACAACAGATTTAAACCGGAAGTGCTTATGGAAGTGGAGAAAACTATGTGTTTTGGGTCGAATTCCTTAGATTTTTGTGCTGGAAATCACCACTGTTTACGGAAGCAACTCGTCAGCTGATTCTCTCCAAGTCCGTAATGCTGTAGTGGAGCTAAACGCCACTAGACGGCGCCGCTGCATCAGAAAAATGGTGCCGCCCATGACTGAATTGTAAGCAACGCTGGCTGCGTACATTTCGTCCTATTTTTCAACGCTTGGAAGCTTACTGAAGTTAAAACTTATTGAAAGAACCAAATACACCTTACTATGCCTTCCTATAAAGGTGTTCGTGCTAAAAAACGTCGTTTTCATGGGAATCAACACTCGAAAAGCGAGGCTGACAAGGCGGCAGAAAAAGCGCCATGTGCATCGCAGCGAAAGTTGAGAAAGTCTATTTCACCACGTCCGACTTCTGCAAATGTAAGTTTTTTCGAAGACACAGAAGATAGTGGAAATATTATTATTGATTTATCAGTATTGTGTGAGCTTGTCGACACGTTTTTCAAGTGCCCTAAATGCACTACTAACCCGGTAGTAATGAAAACGGGAACCTCTTACGGATTTGCTGTCGGCCTAGAATTTGCGTGTGAAATGTGTTCCTTTGAGCACAAAATATACACATCCAAGAAAGTGCAAGAGAAAAACAGTACCAATAAGGCATTCTCTGTAAATCGAAGAATTGTACTTGCCTTTCAGTCACTAGGTGTCCACAATAGTGGCATAAATGAATTTGCTGCAATCATGGACATGCCATGCAAAATTACTCAAAAAAGTTATCAGGCACATGTTAAAAAACTGTTGAAAACATACGACGAAGAAGCTGAAACGTCTATGAACGCAGCTAGCAAAGAACTAAAATCCAAACATGAAGTTTTAGAAAGTGTGGTGGTGTCTTGCGATGTATCTGTAGATGGCACATGGCATCGCAGGGGTTACTCTTCATCCTATGGTGTTATTACCGCAGTTGCACAGGAAGTCGACAAAGTTATAGACTACGAAGTTTTGTCTACGTACTGTAAAATGTGTGAATTTTGGGAGAAAAGGAAAAACAGTAGGCCTACAGATTTTCATCGTTTTGCTGCTGAACATAAGTGCAAACTCAATCATACCGGATCAGCTGGTGCAATGGAGCCTGTGGGGGCGCTTCGTATTTTCAAACGTTCAGTAGAGAAGAGAGGTGTTAAATATTTAGGCTACATCGGAGATGGCGATACGAAGGCATTTGCTACAGTGTCTGAAGAAAATGTGTACGGTGACGAAAAAATAGTAAAGAAAGAGTGTATAGGCCACATTCAAAAAAGGGTTGGCAGCCGCCTGAGGAAACTAAAAACTACCATGCGCGGGCAAAAACTCGGTGATGGGAGGACCATTGGTGGCCGTGGCAGGTTAACCGACAGAATTATAGACACTCTTCAGAATTTTTTTGGAATGGCTATACGAGAAAATGTTGGCGATTTAGAGGCCATGCAACGAAACGCTTTTGCAACACTCTTTCACTGTGCATCGACAAATGATAGTCCGCATCATGGATTTTGTCCAGATGAATCAAATACTTGGTGTAAGTATAAAAAACTGTTGCTTGAAGGAAATTCAGAGCCCTACAAGCACAAGCATGGCCTGCCTAACGAAGTTCTGAACTTGGTGAAACCGATTTTTAAAGATCTCTGTTCGACAGACCTACTGCGGCGATGTCTTGACGGCTATACACAGAATGTGAATGAGTCCGTCAATAACCTTATATGGAGATACTGTCCTAAGCAGCAGTTTGTGGGTGTGGATTTGGTGAAGCTGGCAGCAGCACAAGCCATCTGTCACTTCAATGATGGTAGACTTGTTGTGTTGAATGTGTTGCAGTCTATGGGCATAAACCCTGGGTTGAACACGCAGCGCAAACTTCTTTCGTTTGATGAGCAGCGAATCAAGCATGCAGTCAGAAAGTGCTCTGCTATTAGAAAACAGGCAAGGAAGCGGTCCAGATCTATTAGGAAAGGCTTCAATGACCAACAAAAAGAACAGGAGGGAGAAGTATATGGTGCTGGTGACTTTTAAATAGCAGGTAAAAACAAACTCCATTTTCATTTGCTTCTCCTGAAAAGTTGTGTTTTTGACGTACATCAGTCACTTTGCTCATATGTAGAAACTACAGTTTTGGTCCAATTCCTGAGCTACTGCACCAAGTTAGACTCATATGTTGCTTCTAGGACCTAAACCACAGAAAATAAAAAAAAATTGGTTTCCTGAGTGTCCTGACGTCTTTTGCATATTAAATTAATTGAGATTATTAATAATATTGTGCTTTTTTTGCTTCTATGTGTGATTTTACTATATATGGTCTCTGCATGTGAAAACTGGGCACTTATTTGTGGTTTAGGTCCTAGCCTAAGGTATAGGCTTTAATTTGACACCAAATTTGTTAGGGTGGGACCAACCCGAAAAACGTTATGCTTGATCTATAAATCAGTTAATTAGGTCATTAAATATGCTAATTATGGAAATAGGCATAAAAATCTTCAAAACAAGTCCAGATAAAAATTGTCACAAATTGTACTAGAAAGTGGTGGAAAGTCTTAAAAACGATTTTTTTTCAGCAATGAAATTTTTCTGTTGAATGTATATGTGCCACCTTAAGGCTACTGTTTTTTTTGGTATACAAAAAACGTATTCTGTTTCCGTCCAGACACAATAAGACTACATAAGTTGATATCGAGGCGCAAAAAAAAAAACACTTGCGACAAAATAATCAGCAGAGCTTTCGACTGTAACTATAAATGTGTAAAACAAGAAAAAGAATTTTTCAGCCGTGAATTTTTCAATTCTAGCAAGAAAATTGTAAAGATGTGAACTGCCACTGCGCTATGTATCGGTTATTCCCTGATTGCAAGTAATGGAAATAATTTTACACTGCAATACGTAGTGACAGAACTTCTTTAAGTGTTCCAAATATCTTTTTGTTTAGTGCTACTTTACATTTTCAATAATACAGTTCTTTTTTTACGTTTCCTGCAGATCAGCAACTGTCTTTTTGTTTATGCTATTCAATGATATTGTTTTTTACTGTGTTTTTCGTAACGCAATTATTTATAGGTCTCGATAACGAAAATAATGTAACTGAGATTGCCTACATTTTTTTTCCGTAAATGAAAAGTCAGTAATCTCATACAACTGAAATACACGAGACTTGTCAAGATAGGGTGAGTCGTTAAAAATAATGGAGAAATAATGGAAAATGTCGATACGATACCGATATTACACCATGTCTCGCATCGTTGCAGATTCAGTTTAGGGAACCTGCATAATTCATAAATCTATTGCTTTCCGCACCCACTGGGCTCGTGTCAATAAAATACTAGCCCAATGGAGTAATGTTACGAATAATAATACTGTACCACGTAATAAGTAAGTTATACCACCCCCAGACAAACTGTGTCGGATTTACCACCCGATGGGCAATATACCACACATGGTCAATCAACAGAACTACGTCAAGATGACTTCGTGACCGAAGGAGGCCGAGACGTCATCAAGCCGCAGTTCGAGGGGATTGGCCACGTAAGGGATATTGCCCATCGCTCATAAATCCGATACAGTTCTCCCCGGGTGGTATAACTAATTTATCGCACGTTCCCTAACTTTAGAAATGAAAAACGAAATTGTTGGGGTAAATGGAAAGTTTGCCTTCATACGTTTCCATAATTTTGATTGATGCAGTCAGGTTTGCGGACGATACCATTTGAGCGTTGGGTATTTTGTGTATTGAGGGCGGGATTTTTTTCCTTTAAAAAAAGGTGTAGGAGAAACGCTTTTTTTTTAATTCTATGGACTGATGTCTATTATCGTGTGGCACATCATGGAAACTTCATCATGTAAAAATTACGTCGTTTATCTCAGTCACATCAAGAGACATCACCCTACTTTACTGTATATATCACGCACTGTAAACTGTGGTGATATGTGATATATCGCTGGTCGTTTTTAGCATTGTGAAAGTTGGGGACTGGGCGATAAAGAAGTTACACAATGGCCACACAGAGCGATGTTGTGAATAACACGTAAACCGAGTTACGTATTATTCATACCATTGCTTTTTCTTGTTGTTTGTTTTTAAATAATACCAGTACATTTGTCTTACCAGCATAATCTAATCAATTGTAATTTTTTATTCTGCAGGGCTACGATGAATCCAACATTCTGTACAGTTGTTATGCTTGTTGTATTCGGCATGGTTTGTACTCCGGCAGATTCTCAAAGCGTAACAAATACCATTACAATACACACACATTCACTCTCAACAGCCGCAAAACAACAATGGTCAACCACAGAATTCACCAAATCAAGAGCATCAACAACAACAATCCCAGCAACAACCCCAGGAACGTTCAGCAGCACCTAGAGCCCACTAATCTGTGCTGTACCTGATGTTCTCAATTGAGAAGTATTCATTCTCCATCATTTTCAGGCCGTGTTTCATATTCCTTTGTTAATTTGTAAGCACTTTTACGTTTTTATGCAAAATAAATATTTTCAATAATATTTTTAATATTACTTTTATCCACGGGCAGCTCAATGTGCCTTAAATGTGTGCCTTGCCTTAAAAGTGTGCCTTAAAAATTACAAAGTACAACTGAGACAAGAAACGGATGTTAATTAGGGAAGTGATTTTAAAACATAGTTTTTAAAATCTAGGCTTAGAAATAGAGTTAGCAAATGGAAAGTTAAACTGCATATAGAAAAATAAAGATAAAAAATTAAGACGCGCTATGCCTAAATTTTATTACATAAAATATTCTATTAAATAATAATAAAAAAAATAATAATAATTTACGAAGAATGGGTAAAATCACATTTAATGTACAGTGGATGGTTTTGAATAGCATTTTTGTTTTAAACTTTGGTTATAAATAGGATTTTAAAAAATCCAGAATAACACAGTCAAAATCTATAATAACACAGTTAAATCGCTTCAATCTTCTAATGAAATGTTGCGTTTAATGGAAATGCTTACCTTACCTTATCTCCGTAAAAAAAAAGTATGGCATGAAAACACAAGCTTGTTACTTACTTTAGAGTTACTTACCTGAGAGTTAAACGAAATCTTGGAACCAGAAAAAACTAGTGAAATAAACAGAAAAATAAAAGCAACCCAGCTGTCAGGAGCATTTATAGTTTGTTATATAACGATTTTTCTGTGTTATTGTATAATTATGTAGTTTTGTTTCCAGTTTTTAAAATTAGTGTTAATGAAGAATTTGAATCGTGGTGGATTTTGTAACCCCATAACTGAAATAAAAAATCCGGAGTTGAAATTAAAAAAAATATTCGTTGTCGATTTTGTAAAACACACATGTGTAGTGCTACGCATGTGACGGCTAAAACTGCAACTTATGTTACGCACATGAGAGGGAAATACCCTCTGATACTGTAGTAAACATGGACGTGAAGCACTGGGCTTTTGTTTTCAACTGTTTATTTATTTCGATAAATGAATCCCAACACCGTTTTAAATTCGAGATATAAGGTACTGATTTACCTATCATGCTCCATGTGCTCCAGTGCTCCATGGATATATTTTATAAATAATTTTAACGGAAAAGAGAATACGGTTTTAATACTCGAACATCCTGATCACAAATTGGGTGCACTAATTTATTACCTCATAACCCGTATTATAGCACTTAAAAGTAAGATTACAAGTATTACAGAATAACAGTGACAACAAGGAACTTCATACGTAGCGTATTACACTGTATTAAGACTCTGTGGCTATTTACGAAAGCTTAAAGCCAACCAGCTTGTTACTATAAAATCCATTTAGGCTAGTTACAAGAATTGATTTTAAATCTTCTGTAGCTGTAAAAATTGGTTGGAGTGTTTAAGTGTAATTATGATGCTGGATCGAGTCTATGCAACAGTCGAAATTTATTTCAGGTTTAATTTCAAGATTAAAGCGAATCATAATGACCACAAGCATACAATACGAAGTACGTTAATTAAAACATAATTATGAATTTAATTTTAGCTTATTCTCTCTGAACCGCCGGTTGAGCAAATTGAGACATTTATTTGAGGCGTTAATTTGCATACTAGCTACAAATAACACCACAAGTAAATGTCCCAATTTGCTTAACCGACGGTCTAAAAAAAATCAGCTAAAATTAAATTCATAATTATGTTTTAGTTACCCTACTTCGTATTGGTTAGAGATTATAATTATTATAAGTAACTTTAATCTCAAATCAGTAATTTTATGGAAAATTATGGAGATTTTTGTGTGGCTTGGTTCGGTTCCATGCAGCTTCTCTCAAATAGAACTACAACGATGGGCACTTCCTTTATTTTTAAATCAACAAAAACAATCATCAATTCCAAAATATTTGTAAATTAAAAATCCCAAACGTGCAGTGCAAAAGATTGTTCACACTCTACTTCGTAACGCTTCAGAGTAGGTTACGGCATTTGCAAAGAATGTGCTGCAATTTTATGGGCCATACAGATCAATAACAAGTAAATAAAAATAAGAGGATAGCAAGCAGCCGTTACACGTCCACTGGGCCAAAAACACATGTTGGGTGATTTCAACATTGCGTATGGTTCTGGCCCAGTGGACATGCAACGACCCCTTGATATCTTCTCATTTTTACGTGCCGAAATCACACATGGTGGGGACAACAGCGGATCGCAGAATTACAAGGAAAGATCAATACACGAACAGTATTTGCGAGAGGGGGTCTGTACTGGTTGAGGCATCAGAAGAGGTTGATGGTGTGATTTTTCAAAATGATGACGTATTTCCTATGGGATATAACCTTTAGTTTTAGGTTTTAATCGTTTAAAATCTGCAAGAAAAGTAAGGCACTAAAGATCAGAATTCGTAACGGCCGGAACGAACACACGCAAATTAATATAAGTTGTACAAATCAAAAACGAAAACAAGCCATCGCACGCAAGAAATGACGTAGTATAAAAAGCCACCCTTAGGCACTTACGTTTCTTCGGAGTGGGATTACCCGGACTCGAACTGCCACCCCAATCCGTCCAAAGAGGAGGGAATGAGCGTATCGATACAGGCGTTATCCCAATGATCTGGGAAAGGATTGGGGTTGCCAGTTCGAATCTGGGTCATCCCACTCCGAAGAAACGTAAGTGCATAAAGGTTGCTCACTGTACTACGTTATTTCTAGTGTATGATTTTAGCTATTCGGCTTGTTTTCCTTCTTAAAGTCTGGTAGTGCAGAAACAAATCAAGAAATTACAACGTTTTGGTTCAAAATTCAGAACCGTTTTCAAGCAAACAGAGAAAATAACAAGCGGATGCAGCGACTACTTAGTCGCAACAGATCTTCTGTAAACTTCTGCTATTTCCGCTATTTTTTAACGAAAATGTTGAGGCACACACCTCTATCACGCACTACATCAGCGATCTCTATTATATAATATAAAATTAGTAACCATCACAATTACCGGTTTAAAATGTGTTAGCTTTTAGGCATGGTTTTATATTTTAGGTATAATTGTCAGCTTTTAGGCTTAACTTTTACATGCCGTTTTAATTTCGTAAGTAGCAGCTAGCATTAGCTATAAGGAAGCAACGATGTTTAAATTTACCGTCTTTTTTAAAGTCCACTTGACCACTACTGAAGAAAATGGCGACAAATGGACGAACAAAGTCGTTTCGGCTGCTACATAAGACTAAATGGCCAAAATCATGTCGAAGTCAGTATGGGTCTCTTTTAATCCTATTATCGACCAGGATTTGAGTTCATCCTTTTATTTTTATTATTTTACTTGAAAATGGTTCTGTTTTTTTTTACACTGAAACGTCCTATATGTTCTTGATTTGTTTGGGCACTACATGGCTTTGAATATTACGAAATTAAAATCAGTGACGCTCCATTTACAAGAATTTGTCAACGTCAACAACCTCTGCTGTTTCAAACACTATGTACTTACCATCCTTCTAAACGCCTCCTCTTGTTCACACTAATGCTTCTGGGCGGTCGTGATAGAAACATATGAATATGTCCCCATCCCTTCTGTTTATTTCTGCTTCTTTTCGAGTTCTTTACAACGGGGAACCAGTAAAGCTCAGTCTTTTGACGTCACAAATAAAATACAAGAACGCATCTTGACTACCACCGAAACATATTCTAACATCATTTCTGGCGAAGTCTACAGTTAAAAGCGGAGAGGAGGGGAGAATAAGAGAAATAAAGAAGTAGGCACAATGAATCCTTAGTCAAAGTATGTGCTGACTGAGCGAGCGAAGTGAGGTACACTCAGTATTATTTTGTCATCGTTAACTAAACTTCTTTATAAATATTAGTGAGCAGTAAACTGAACATTTTTTCGGTAGTCAAAATATGCAACGAACTGCGTCAGATAAGAGGCCTTTGGCACCAATAGGTGGTTGCGCAATATAAATATTACAAGTCAAGGATACTTCTATACCATGCGCCGTGGCTGTTTGCTGTGACTGGGCTAGTCCACTCAGACGGCCAAACACCCGTTGTTCTCGTTCATCATTGGCTAACTCATGGTGACGTCACGACAAACAGCCATTACGCGTGGTTTAATCCAAACGAATGGAACCATATGCCATTGAGCTGCTACAGTTGTGTCGATAACTAATGCAAATCTCGAGTGTAAACGAAGCGGCTCCGAATGAGCGTCATTGTCTACGCCATTTTCTGCATAGAAGCCTGTTTGTTTGCCTACAAACACAAACACGACACATGTCAAACATAAATTGCGTTCACTTTCTTACACTACAAAGGAATAAAAACAAAAATAATTGAGTTCAAATTAGTGTTCGTTTCGTTCAAGTAAACTCTAGTTTTATTTGTACTAGCCACATCGCTCACTTCGCTCGGTCCGTTGGCTTCGTCTCGCTTCGCTCGAGGAGGTTTGCATGATGTTGTGAACAAACATCATGAGGGTTAAAAAAAAAGACGACGTTAATTTTGCAATGTTTTTCGCATATTTGAGGGTCATAATATCAAGTTACAGTGATGAAAATAGGCCTAACCGAATCGTAATTGAATTATCTTTCATTTGGTCCTACTCCCGTCTTTTCTTTGTAGGTGCCTTGGTTCCAGAGGAGTAGAGGTAGAAACACACACGCACGTACATCAGACAATTTTGATGATATAGATGCCTTCATAGCTGTGAATTATATAGGAGTACGAGTTTTTTTTCTTTCTAAATAGCGAAGGCGTTTTGTTTTGTTACTTAAATTATGCTTCTGATTGGAGTATATTCCTCACTGTAACTTGATTTTTTTTGCCTCAGCACACAAATGCTCCGCGTAGTACAGCGAGCTTTACTAATTTTAAGAAGCTGTGATGATCTTTCATACGCGACAATAATTATGAGCACGAGTACATACGTCTAAATGACTTTTTTTGCTCCAAAGTGTATAGTTGGGGTAAAGGGCGCCGTGGAAATCGCAATTATTGGTCTCCTAGATTAAGTAATAGATATCCGTGAAGCAGACCCGGTTAACCTGAAATAATTGATCGTCTGCGAGAAACGGAACAGTCCAAATATCGAGGAATTGCGAAATCGAAGAGTTGCGCTATAGCGCGAGTGTGATTTTAACACCCGGAGATATTTTACCTGTTCCGTTTCGAGCAACGATCAATTATTTCAGGTTTACCGGGTCTGCTTCACGTATATGTGGTTTAATGCTAAAGTGTGACGTCAAGCTAACTAAATCTAAAGCTAATTTTTTAAGATTTTATTCGTAAATTTTATTTGTGAATCATAATAAATGTAAGAATTTTTACATGCGACTTACATAAATTTCTGAATAGAAACTTCCGGTAGAAACTTTCTGTGAACGAAGTCAGAGTGAATGGAATAGACGTTCCGTTACCGATGTTTCTGTTTTAAGGTAAAACTGAATTTTCTTCTACTTTAATAGTTTAAAGAAGATTGGAGTACAAAAAGTGCTATTCGCTTGAGTCTCGTATGTTTTTAGGTGTATTTACAAGTGACAATAGCCTAGTTTTCGTACCGTCGTAACGAAAGGTTGCCGGGATGGGCTATTCCTTCATGGGTGGGGGCCTAGCATAGTACGCGAGGTTTTTTTTTTTCGTGTTAGTACGAAAAATGTCGCAGGTTGCAAATGTGCCTATTTATGCTGGTTGCAATGGGGAGTGCTAGTTGAATTTGTGTTGTGTACAGTAGTTTTGCAAAGTCGGTCATTATATGTCACATGCAGGTGGAGCAGGGGTTGTGTAAACCCCAGAAAAAAGTGTTACATTATCAAAAAAGTGTGGGTTATCAGAATTAACCCACGGTGACGTGTGTGGGTTTTCGGATTAACCATATATAACGACTACACTTTTAGCGAAGGGATGTGTTAGTGTGACGTCACCACCGTGCATTAAATAATTGTATACACACCAGTTTTTGTTGTAGTACTTTGCTTTTAATCCTATTTCATCTAAACAGATATAGTGAGTCACGTCAATTTTATACACATACGTTCGGAAAGCAAGCCTCTCTAAAAAGCAGCGGAAATCCGGGAAACCTCCGATTTTTGAAAGGCCGTAAGAATGTAGTTATCTAAAGAAGGTGCGCTAATCGGTAACTGAAAATGGTACCTTCGCAAAGTTCTTTCCATATCAGCCGGCCAGGACTCAATGTGGGACTAACAGGTTCCTCCCGAACCTATTCACACTTATTTTGCGTACAAAATACACAAAATAATTATTTTGAATAGATTCGGTTGAAACCTCAAATAGTCCCTAGTCTCTCAAATAGTCTTGACAAGGTGATATGGAAGGAACTTTGTGAAGGTCTCTTTAAAGTTACCGATTTGCCCACTTCTTCAGATAACTAGTCAGATCTGTATCCTCCATCAGTAACTGTGACAGTAGTGATTTTAAAACTTGTTAGCTATCAGTATGTCTGTTTTTATTCACACTACGCTGGGAAATATGTTACCCAATAGTGTAGTCAGAATCTGACAACAAAGATGGAATCATGTGGTCGACATTACGTGAGAGCGTACTGAAATGGTATCTGAATAATTTCTCTAAAACGGAGTTGACTAGTGACCCAGTGACGTAACATTATTCGTAACAGTATACGTAATAGTATTCGTTGTACACATTCCGCATACGTGAAAGAATTTCCGCACTAACGGGAAGCAGTTATTCTACATACTTTTGTAAAACGGTGGAGCTTTCATTGTAGACATTTGCGTCGAATATTTTTGAACAACGAACAGTCAAATTCATTTTTATTTCAGTTGGATTCTACATTTAAATTACATGCTTTCGAATGTTTACGCATGCAGTTTCAAAAGGATAACAGCAATGTCTTTGCTTCCTGGTTGCATGTTTTGTGCAGTGTTTTTATGGGATAGCGTGTGCGAACTTCGGAAATGTTGACAGGGCATTCCATGTGTATAATCCTTTACAATAACGTGAAAACACGCGTGGTGTATTTAAGCCCAAAATTTATATTTCGTTGCCAGTTGACATCTTGTTTCAGCCCCGATAGTAGCAGAATAACGGTAAGAACCGTAACGATCTTTAAACTGCCAATTATTTTAATTCTTTCAGTTCAAGTACTTTTCTGTCTTCCCCGTTGATTTACATTGATACATGTAACCAGGCGTACTAAAGCAGAAAAAGGAGTTCTCTTAATGTTTGACTATGTCAGGAGCATCGCTCTAACGTTACATTCCATCCAGCATCATCGCCTTCTTAGCTCTACAAAACATTAGAATTGCTAACTGAGCGATCATCAGCCGAAAATCGCCATCAACCTACAACTACACAGTAGCCTGGAAATACCAGGGGCCTATATCCATGTTTAACTCTCGCCTCGTATGTCACCATTGGCATAAGACCGTGAGGGAGAGTAGCAGCCGACTTTCCGGCTCCAGGTTAGTTGACACGAGATCTCAAGTCCTATGTTGCCAAAGCATCCTTACGAGGCGTTAAGTTTCCAGCTCTTGCGAGAATTGGCGTGGAGAACAGATTCCCTTTACATAAAAATCACCTCAACGTAACTGATGGAAATCAAATTTTAAGTCATATTTGTCTCTAGCAAAAAATCGCTAATCAGAATGATTTGGTCAGAATTGTACTAGTGCTGGATTTATAGCCACTAACTTTCCACCTCGATCTTCTAACGTGCCATTACGAATTAACATAACCACGTGAATGTATGCTCATGTAAAATGTGGAGATGTACTATTTCCAATAAAAGCCAAATAAACTGACTTGCTGTAAACAAGGACCTAGTTATGATCGGTAATATACTTGTTCGTATTTGTAATGAATTTCAACTTGAACTGTTGTTGTGCTATTACTAACTAGCTCAAACGGATGTAAAAGACTCAAATGAAATATGGAGTAGTACTTTTTATAACAAGGTCAGCAAGAATATTTTGCTCTAATAAGGGACGGAGCTATGTTTATTAGCTTATTCTCTACCCAGGCACACACACACTACTAGATCAAACACAAGCAACCGTAACTCGCGCCTTAGTTATAGTAAATCTTTTGTATTAGACTTGTTGGAAAGTGTACAACTCTACCTTATAGACGAAAGAATATTTACATCTGTTTCTCTTAGCGGAAAAAGTGATAGTTCAAAGTCAAAATTCATTACAAATATGAACTATATTTGTGCGGTTGACACAAGTTCCTAAAGCTTGTTCCCTGTGTACACCAAATCATTGTTATTGTAGTGACTGGAAAGAGTGTATCACTTCTTAGATGAATCTAAGGCATCCTTTTCTGTTAATTAGTAATTGTGGCGGTTCTAAGTCAATAGTCAAGGCCAAATATAGGTCAAATCTAAATTCTGTAGGGCAATTTCCGATCAAATTATTAATTATTTTTGTAGACAAAAAAAATAAAGACTTGAAATTTGATATTCTTAGATTCGTTTAAGGGTGATTTATTGTTTTTAAATAGCAGGGTGGCTTTTGCAGAAAAGGAGCACAAATTTAATTGTGAACGAATCACATTTCTGTCCACGACAATTTATTTCTGGTTGAAACAAGTAAGATTGCCATAAGCAATGGAACCTTTTCGTTCGTCTTTTTTATCCTCTTTACCTTTTGTTTGAAAAGAATTTTGTTATCTCGTACAGCTGAAGGGTTACTGCCGAAAGTTCCAAATTGACAACCATTTTTCAACATGGTGACCACAATACAACATTTGGATATTGATTTTTTTTTAAGTTATCAGTAGGGCCTAGGAGTACGTACTTGCAAAGTTTTGCTTTCAGGTGAATTTTTATAGGTAAGACTGATTTTTGTTTTGTTTAAAATGACTGGACCATTGTTTTGGATTACTAATTAGAACAGTTCAATGACCTTAAGGGTCTCTTTTACGGTCATCACGTTGCCAACTTTTGGTGGTAACAGTTCAGATTATCAGTGCAAATTGGAAACACTACCAACCCACAAAACGGAACGAAAATTAATGAAAAATGCAATTACAGTGGTCCAGTCAATTTAAGCAAAACAATAACCAGTTTTACCAATACAAAAATTACTTATTAGTTATTACTGACTGTTTTTCATTAGTGCTGGAAGCCTATTTAACGTTAATCTTGTACCATGTACTGCTCCACACAGGCAATGAGAACCGGCTGGTTGATAAAAACGAATTTTGATTTTCAGCCATAGAAAATAGAAATTGACGGTGCACGAAGTACCTCCTCCCCCCAAACACCCAAAGAAGTTAAACAACAAGTGCGTCATAGCGTTTGAAAGCGTTGAGTAAAGGAGCATAGACAACAGATTGAGGGAGGGAGTTGCAGGGTTGAACAACCTTTTCCGTGAAAAAGTGAAAGCGTAGTTTAGTACGAGAGACAGTGCCAGAAATACGGAGTTGGTGGCCACGAGTGAAGTTGACATTTGGAATGAGGGAAAGAACAGGGTCCACATCAAGAAGATTGTAAATAAGTTGGTAGGTAAGTATCATGTCACCACGATGACAATGATCATGAATGGAGGAAAGCCCAAGTTTACGTAGGCGATCGGAATAAAGTAAGGAACGAATAGTGTGACACCATTTGGTAAGGCGACGTTGGCAATTTTCAAGACGATTAAATGAGAAAAGATTCTAAGGACGACAAATTTGGGAGCAGTAACCAAAGACTGGGCGGAGACTGGGTGGGAGTAAAGGTTTTATATAAGATAGCAAACAGGGAGAGCGTAAGGTTGGAGAAATCCTTCAGAACAAAATTGGCTTTAACAATGACTTTGGAGATGACATTTTCAGTGTGAATATTGAAGTTCAGAGCCTTATTAATATGGATCCCAAGGTCAGGATGACTAGCAACAGGAGTGACTTCGTTTGGGTCATGTTCCCAAAATACAACAATGCAGAACAAAGGATGCACAACAGTAAAATGCATAATTCACACGCAAACTCAAAACGTTACTTACACATGAAGACCTAAGGGCTCGTTTACGCAACGACAGTTTTTACCGGAGTATGCGGCTTTCGAGTTGTCTCTACGTATTAGTAACCATGGCAACGACGCAGACGACAAATCTTCTCCTCGTGCCTCGTGACACGGCGTACGATGCTTGCAACATTTGAGCGTCGATTTATGACAACAAGAAAACAATTTTTAGTGCAGTACAAGACGATGGACTGTTTTTTGTATGCCGGCATTCGATGGTTTGTCTTCGATTCGATAGCCACGAAATAGACGCCATGTTGGATTTTGAATTCTCCCTGCGAGAAGCTATTTATTCTACCGACGTCTGATCACTGCTAGAAGCTGTACTTTGAGGGGGAATAGCAAATTTTGGAAATAGCGTGAAATGACAACAATCTTGTAGCAATGTTTAAAATTACTGTAGCACTTTGTTCTTTATCCGTGTTGTTATTTATAATACATACAACTTATTATCTATTACCTCATTCATTTAGTAGCAACGGGAAAGTAATTATAAATAAATAACGGTTGACTGGCAAATAGCATTCGGCGAGCGAGAATGACTTGATGCCTAAACGCGCCCTAAAGGTTATTAATGTGGGACCTCAGCGATGTTGGGGCCTTGGGAGGAACCACGGGCGAGGGTCAAAGGCGTATTACCAAAAACTAGTATCGGTGGAATTTTCTAGTGGAATTTGCTGTACTCTGAACACGCGTATCGTACCGATATGCCCTTCAGAGGACCCGTGGATGTGTTTAGGGGGAAAAGACAGGGTCGAACGAAATGTCTTTATACGGTAGGAAGAGGTTTTATTTTTCTACTCTGGCAAAGCGAAAGGCTTTACAGGTAACGGGGCTTGCCATGTTCAGGAAAGTTACGATGGTGAACAGAGCTACGGTGTTGAACACATCTATTGGAATTGCCTCTACGAATTACGGGTTACATGCGTTCAGTGGACATTTGGTCCAACTAGGGAAAGGAAAAGTTACTAAACTGTATGTTTAATCACATGATTCTACTTACAGTACCAAAATACGCTCATCTTTTAAAAACAGGAGACAACCGACGGAGGAGTAAAAAGGAAAAAGACATAATCCGTTACAACTGAGAATACACGTGCCCCTAAACAAAGTACACACGCACGTTAACAAAGTGTACGTGACTCTAGGGTATTATACATTGTACACGCAACAGCATGACCCACTAAACCAATCTATAGGTAGGCTCTTAATGCTCAACGAAATTCAATGCCGCACCACCCTTCTCACTATTGTAGGGCGTCAGCTTCCCAAAATTAACAGGACAAGACCCAAAAGAAGTTAATGAAGATGAATATTAAAACTAGTTTTTTATCATCCAGTTGTAGGTTCATTAGCCTGTCAGGAAAAGTACATTGTTGAAAACATAACTTTCCCACAAAGTATACCACAATCACTCGTTTCTTTCAGATTCCAGTCACGATGCGTGCCGTACTTGTTTTCCTGATGGTCGCCTGTTTGGTGCTTGCAGCCACAGACGCTGCCCCAATGAAAACTGGAAATCAAGAAAAGGACTGCGACAGAGGAAAGCAAGCAGGCACCCAATCACGTAAGTCCAAATTTTCTCGTGACATTTTTTTTTTGTGTGGTGGCGATAAACGCAGAAGAGCTTTAGCAGAATCTTCACAACAGAAGCGTAATGTAGGTGAATGAAAAAAAAAATGTTACAGCAATATACTCTTAAATTGCAACATTTCGGGCCTAATGATCTGTCGCATCATCAGGTGAAGTCTGTAGTGTGCATAGACCTCAGGGAGGGCAGTGGCCACCTTCAGTAAAAGGGCATGCTGACATTTTTTTCTGGGGTCTTTTTTTTTCGAGGTTGTCACCGTCTTTTTCACCAGTATTTATCAGTGCATAAACGCAAAGTAGGGCATATTTTCTCTTCAAAAAAGGCAATTCCCCCTCCCCCCCCCCTCCTCACGCCACTGCGTAAAGTTTTTATAATTTTTTAGCTTACAAACTTGCGTACATATATATAAAAAAAATAATGACGCACGCAGAAAGAAGTTAAAATTCTAAAATTTGACAATTGCCGTTGCACCAAAAGGGTTGATTCGTACTGTGTAGGCACAGAGAAAACTTGGAAGGTTCTCAGGTCATGTTAACTCTCGACAAGAAGTGTGGATTTCAAGCTGAGAATGGGGAGGCATTATAGTGTATAAGCTTTAAATCCACACTTCGTATTGTCAAAGCTTTTGGTCCCTCCTGGTTTCCTATGTGCCAACGCAAACAGGCCCTGAACCTGTTGGTGCAATGACCCTCGTCAAATTTTACAATTTTATTTATGGGTTTTCTGATGTTTTTATATACGAAGCTTTTAAGTTAAAAAAAAAACAAACATTAATAAATTTTAATTGACAACGAGATAGATCACTAGCCCTGATACATCGCAACTAATGTGTAAATTCTGTTGTCGCAATATTGCGCATTTTTTTTATTCATAGAAAGTACTTTTTATTACTACTTTTTATTATCAGAAGCTTAGTGATAAGGAGTTCATTAGAGGCACTTTAATGTGGGACACCCATAGGCGAAACAAGGGATGACATTACCGCGTATGACCAAAGGTCAGAAGGAAGGATCAGCAGACCTTTTAGTGCATTTGGTGCATATTTTGCTTAGGGGAATAAAGGTACTCATAAACCCACCTTGATGCAAACGTAGGCTATGACTACAACTCAATTTACCATGACTGTTTTTGAAGACATTCAGGGTAGAAGTTATATCTTTCTCTGGAATGCAGGCAATGACATAACGAAATACGTAATCTTGTTTGTTCAAGTTTTGAAACCGACGTAGCATTCCTTCTCCATCCTTTCCCAAAAAGGTTATCTGTGACAGGCAATCTGGTAGAAGCTTGTCGCACTGTTTTTCAGGCACTGTCCATCGCCTACAACAGTCTCCACACGAACCTTATTTTTTATTTCGCTTGAAAAAATGTTTAAGCATAATATTCATTACACACGACAAATATTCTCAAAAATTGCGGTAATGAATTCATTGAGATAACGGGGGATGAGGGGGGATTGAAATTTAAACCTGCTCCTACTAAATAACTTTTTGCCTGGCGCTGGTAGTACACAAAATCATGATCGGATTCGGAGAGAATTGGGCCTCCCCAAAAATAAAAATAACCACCCCCCCCCCCCTTTCTCCTACATTCCTGTAAAACTCTCTTTTTTTTTTTTGCTATTCACCCAATAATATTTTGCAGTGTGTGTGAAATGCGTGCGTTCGTGTGCTTTTTTGTTGCACTATAGAAATGGGCCTCCCGTAGTTAATGTCTTCCTGGCTTTCCCGGATTTCCCGGGTGGACCAATCCGACCCTGCACACAATGCAGGCAACATACATTAGAAACTCTCCTAAACATAATTATGTTTAGTGATTTGATGTTATCATGTTAGTATGTAACCATGTTCATAATTATTTAAATTACATCATTTAACACAATAATGCCTGATTGATTTTTTGCAGCATTTGTCGATGGTGAACAAGAATTGGGAAGCGAAGCCGAAATCAACACGTGATGAAAAAATCCAAGTATTTTCGAAATAGTCACATGATGAAAGACGTTTAAGAGAAATTGTCTTAATTGTCAGTGAAATAAAAATTACCATCTCTCATGGCAGTTGTCTATTTATTTGTTTTATATTAATAGAAATGAAATGACAATGAAACCTTATTTCGAATAAACATCGTGTAAATGACTTGGCTGCTTTAAGGCAAAAGTTAAAACACGATAATCACAAATTCGAAACAAATTGAATAAATTTTTAGTGGTGAATCAAGTAGTTAAAAAGTGTGCTCATCAACTCCAAAAAATCGTAAGGTGACACAACTTAACAAGATTTGGAGGGATGGGCATACTCTAAGATGTATTAATAATCCCATTGGCAACAACTTCAATCTTTCAGGTCTGCACGATTCCAACATGGCGGCCAAGCACGTGGTCATTCATAAAATGATCGTAGTAACAATCAGTCATTTATCGTCCGCACAAGAAATGTTATCAAAGGGGGAAAAATCACATGTTAATTTATTTTACGTAGCAAAAGTTAGGACATGTTGAACTGGACAGACTCAGGTCACCGAAACCATATTTGAGTTCTGAATGGTATGAACATTGTCATGGTTAACTAAACTTTTTGATAAATACAATTAGTGCTTCCTAAACTAAACATTTCTGACGCTCCAAGCCAAAATGGGGCAAGTGCCAAAACGTAAATGTTTCAGGAGAGACGTAAAACGTTTTATGTACCCTAATGCACAAGGTAAAAACCATCTCGCCACTGAGGTGGAGTGTAAAATTTTTTTGGGGGAAATCCTCATTGGCAGAGTTTGAAAAGTCACTCTGGGGTCATGTCTTGAGGTGCCCTAAGGACCTTTAAATTTGACATTGTGCGGCAATGGGCAGAACGGCAAAAAAAGCAAAAATTATGATGTGACTGGTTTTAAATTTAATTTTAACATTATCTCATTTGAAACACTTCCCATAGTTTTTTAAGAAAAATAAAATTCTTTGCAATTACGGCATGCTAACGTAGTTCCTGAGAGAAATGAATGAGATTATCTTAAAAAATTACATTTTAAAGCAGCCAATTCTTCGTGAAGGGCTTTTTCGCTGTTCCGCCCATTGCCGTACAATGTTAAATTAGAAGGCCCTTGGGGTATACCTCAAGGCTTATGAGACCAAAATGATGACATTTTTTGTGTGCGATAGTGTTGAGCGAGGGCAAGTTTTCCACACCCCGCCCAACAGGAATTCCAAAAAAAAAAGGTTTTTTCCCTCCACTCTAGCGGCTACCCAGAAGCATCCACTGCATTATACGAAGATGTTCGGTCGAACAGTAATATTAATATTTTATTTATAAAGTGGATTTTTTAGTTTTAATGAAATAGTCAGATTAAGAAAGGGTTATGTGCCGGCCATGCAGAGAAAGTACAGCGGCACTTACCTCCTCCTTTCACAGAGTGTACAGTTGCTGTTGCTTTCAGAATGCATGTTGTTGGTAGTGCCATCTAGCGTGAATGAGCACAAAAACGGTATACAGCAGCGACAAGTGACGTAATATTGGCTACAAGAGGGATAGCTGCAAGGGGCACTAGATTGAAATGGAGGGTTAAACAACGGCACTTCTAGTCAAGGCAGTGCTTTGAGAGCGGGTTTCTTAGGCTTAAAAAACCGTTGTTTTCCCCAATCTCTTATGCTGCGAGGTTGTAATCGGAAAATAAAGATTCCACTTGCTTAAAAATGCCAGCAACTGCCAAAAAATCGACAAAAATCGCGCGTTATAGGCCGAAGAAATCCACTCTTAACAGCATTGTCTTCAGTAAAACGCCCTTCTTTTCGCGCTCCAGTGCCCCTTGCAGCTAACCCAGTTACTGGCTCCACCATACAGTTATATGCAATAATACTACGTCATGACACTGCCCTATAGCTCAAGTAAGAATACATTTATAAAAAGTTTTCTTTCATTGTACGATGCAGGGAAGAATGAGGTATGTTCCGGAACAAAAATCTCAAAATCTCCGAACTGGGAGTGCCAGATTTTTTTCAGTAATAAAAATATGCAACGAACTGCATTGATTAAAGGCGGGTTGCCACAAAACAAAAGTTTGGAGCATCTGGTACCATCGAACGTTATCTAGTCCTTTCTAGCGCTTGTTCGCACCAAGCAAAGGAATGCACACAAAAATATCTTTTAACACAACAAACAAGTCACGTGCCATCTGGATTAATGAGTAATAATTTGGTACGGCCTCGTGCGCCTAAAAGTAATCTGTATGGATTAACGATATTTATGTCACTCGATGAAGCCACGGTAGAATACAAAGAAAATGCTCTGGTGCCAGCTAGTGACAGTAATATCGTTAATCTTTCCAGCTTGCTTCCAGGTGCACGAGGAACCTTGTTTGTTGTGTTTGAAGGTACTGCTTTGTGCATTATATACTTTCCTTGCTGCGAGAGAAAACTCGATAAGGGTTTTAATTTGCAGACTTTAATATCGCCTTTAAGATGCCATTGGCACCAACGGGTGGTTGCACAATGTAAATATTACAAGTCCAAGGTAACACTAGCCATGTCATAGGACTGCAACGTGAGTCAACAACTACCAAATATCCTCATATACAATTCACGGGAGTACCCGAGCAGCTCCGAATGAGTGCCCATAGCCAGCGACTGACGTCATTTTCTGCATGGAAGGCTGTTAGTACGCCACCACACACACACATGGTATATTTGAAACATAAATTGCGTTCGCCTTCACACATCACCATGGACTAAAAAGAAAACGAATTTGAGGTGAAATTAGTGCTCGCTTCGTTCAAGTGAACTCTATAATCTCTTTTCTGTGTATGCTTTTATAGCTGTAAATTCCTTGGGAATACTAGCTATAAAGTTTTTTTTCTAGGCAGCGAAAGCGTTTTTGTTTAGTTATTAAATTATTAGTATTAAAAAACGCTTAAGCGTATAAAATACGGATGTAGGCTAAGCCTTAATCAGCGTCGCACTAATACGTTTAAAAGAATCTCCAGCGACCCAAAAAACAAGCTGGAGCTTCTTTTACACGTATTAGTGCGACGCTGATGGCTTACATGTCTTTTTCTAATATCTGTTCCTCTAGGGCTTTAATTTTTTTAAGGCTTACATCCGTATTTTATACGCTTAAGCGTTTTTTAATACTAATATCCCTTATTTTTTTTCTTGTTTTAGCAAGAATTACACAGAGAAGAACACTGTAATCACCTTAAAATAACTGTTTTCCATGGCTGATTAGTTTTATACTGCTAAGAGTGACTTTTACACCCAATTTCATGTTTTTAGCTTGATCTATAAGAATTTGTTGCCCAAACCCCTGGGAGGGATCACGAGTAGGTTCTGGGGCGGGAGGGGGGGGGAAGGGCACTGATGGCACTTTGGGCATTTCATTGGGGTCCATGGCTGGTTTGATTTTAACTGTTAAGAAAGACTTGTGTACCAAATTTATGTTTTCTGCAAAATTTCTGCAAAAATTTGTTACTCCACTTAATGATTTCTGCCTAGTGCTCTACAATAATAATTGCTCTGCCGATGTGAATACTGCAGTAACATCAAAATCGTGTTCAAAAGGCCCTAATCGGTGTTAATACCTACATTTTGAGCTGTACAAATTGAGAATTGGTTCATTGGTTCGATGTCTAGGTGAGAGCAAAAGTTCTAACCCATTTGGCTTTCCGTGTCAAGAATAATGTAGTTACATTAAAATAGCATGCGAAAGGCCCTAGGCCTTGTCCATACCTACGTTTTATGCTATAGAACTTGAAAATCGGTTCTGTGGTTCGATCTCCTGGCGAGGACAAAGAGTCCAAACAGCAACATTAATGATTTCTGCCCAGTGCTCTGCAATAATAATTGCTCTGCCGACGAGAATACTGCAGTCACATCAAAATCGGGTTCAAAAGGCCCTGATCGGTGTTAATACCTACATTTTAAGCTACACAAATTGAAAATCGGTTCATTGGTTCGATCTCTAGGTGAGAGCAAAAGTTTTAGCCCATTTGGCTTTCCGTGTCAACAATATTGTAGTTACGTTAAAATAGCCTGCGAAAGGCCCTAGGCCTTGTCCAAACCTACGTTTTAAGCTATAGAACTTGAAAATCGGTTCTGTGGTTCGATCTCCAGGTGAGGACAAAGAGTCCCAACAGCAACATTAATGATTTCTGCCCAGTGCTCTGTAATAATAATTGCTCTGCCGACAAGTATACTGCAGTCACATCAAAATCGGGTTCAAAAGGCCCTGGTCGGTGTTAATACCTACATTTTAAGCTATACAAATTGAAAATCGGTTCATTGGTTCGATCTCTAGTGAGAGCAAAAGTTTTAGCCTATTTGGATTTCCGTGTCAAGAATATTGTAGTTATGTTAAAATAGCCTGCGAAAGGCCCTAGGCCTTGTCCAGACCTACGTTTTAAGCTATAGAACTTGAAAATCGGTTCAGTGGTTCGGTCTCCAGGTGAGGGCAAACAGTCCCAACAACAACAACAACAACAACAAGAACAACAAGAACAACAACAACAACAAGAAATGGCCATGCTGTGGACGCCGAACGGTTTGATTGTGGTCATTAAAATTTGTAATGTGGTGAAATAGTTACGACACGACCCCAAATACAGAATTTCGTTGGTCTATGTCAATTCTGGGCGAGACTATAGGAGTTCAAAGTTTGACGTTTAACATGGAAGTTCATGCATAAGGACCGTCGCGGTCCTTGATACTTCTGATAGGAGTTTATTCCTCGCTCTAACTTGAATTTTTTTTTGGCCCTAGCACGCAGATGCTCTCCTGCGCAGGTACAGCGAGCTTTACTAGTTTTAGGAAGATCAGATGGCCTTTCATATGCGGCAATAAATTATAATTATTATTTAGTTATTAGTTATTTAGTTATATTTTTAAAAATAATTTTTACGAGCCCTATGTCGGCCGAAGTTAACGCTTGAACCGGATCAATTTTGAACATTAGCCGATTTTTTTTTTAGAGAAGAAGAAATCTGGTAAAGGGAGGTGCTAGTCCGGGGATTCGATCCGGGAAACCTCCGATCATCGCCGGGGCCGAAAGATTGTCTAGAATTAGCCAGAATACATCCCACAGCCACTGAAGGAACATGGTAGCCTCTCACCCTACCCTGGCCGGTAGCCCTGGCGGGGACTTTGCCAAGATCCCCTTTCCAGGAGTTCGACCAGATCCACAAACCGCCAGCAACCAGACTGAGCTCTCTCACCGCTCAGCCACGATGACGTATGAGCACGAGTGCGTCTAAGTGCCTTTTTTTTCTCTAAAGTTTTGAGCTGGGATAAAAGGCACTGAGGACAAAACAATTATTGGTCTCCAAAATTAAAATAAAACACACGCTAGTGTATCGCTCGCCAAGATAAACGATAACATCTACATCATCTACATCATTAAAGACGTATGATGTGCGTGCATGCCTGTTTGTACCTGTACTCCTCTGGAACCAAAGCACCTGCAAAGATTAGAATAGGACCAAACGAAAGTTCATTAAATTACGCTTCGGTTAGGCTTATTTTCATCGTCGTAACTTGGTATTATGGCCCTGAAATAAGCGAAAAAACCAGAAAAAATAAAGTCAACTTTTTTTTTAACCCTCATGATCATGACGTCATAGTTTGTTCATGCAAACCTTCTCGAGCAGTGCGAGAAGACGCCAACGGAGAGAGCGAAGCGAGCTATATGGCTAGTCCACATAAAATATATATATGAGCATGGCAACCACTCGACATGTTGTGTCTTTACAGCTAAGGCAGTTTGGCTCATTTCAATCTTCTGAATATAAATAACAATGCGACAGAAAAGGTTGAAACTTGTTTGATCGGGAAACTTTGGTCGCCTGACAACATAAAGTCACTGTTAGTGGCACAACTTAACGATTTCTTCTTTAAAAAACTACGTGAATAACGTTGATATTAGGTACTAGTAACGCCATTGTTTGTATCATGAAAATAAATTCTTCCATACGGTGAATAAAGCTGGTTCTTAGCTCATTTTATAGGTATTGCTCTGGAGATGTGCCCTTCCTTCTCCATAAGACCTCTTGTAATTGGTCAAATGGTTCGGGGTTAGGACCAAATTGATTGTTTTAAACATTGTTATTATGCAACAATGCCAATCAGCAAACGCCAGCAGCAGACGTTGACTGAAGAAAAAGGGTTTGCTTCCATCTTGGTTTGTGAAAAATTAATCAGCAAACGTCAGTAGACTGAAGATTGTTAAACCGTAATTGATAAAGATACAAAACATTAAAATAAACAAATGCCAACGAAATTGGAGTTGGAACGTCTATAAGATATCACTGTTTAAATGCAACCAAATGCAACCTTGGGGAACCACTTTCTCTAAAAATGGCGGCCATCTTGGAAAAATGGTGACACAAAACGTTTTTTTGCAGTTTCCACGAAAACGGCTGCCTGTACGACATAAATGTATCAGCACAAACTTAAAGATAATTAAATTCTATACAAAAAAAGTTGAAATTCGGTATGCATGCTCATGAAGGGAAAAAAGTTACGATAGAAATTTCACCCCCGCCCCCCGAGGGGAAGAAGGGGTGATTTCCACCCCTCCCCCCCCCCCCATAACGGTTTTTTAGCTGTAACTCCTTAACCGTCAACAAATCAAAATTAGAATATGAAGCACACAATTCAGCACACAATTCTGGACAAGCTAGGTGAAATACATGTTAATGGGAAAAACAACCATTGAACCCCAAAATCGTATTTCAAGTTTACCCACTTAATTTGCACGAGTGCTCCATTGTTTAATTGGTTATTACAGTGACCTACAGTTTCAAAGTGCAATTGCGAGCTTTCTAATGGATCGAAATGGACATGCTTAGGATTTTCTGAAAGGTGGGGATCTATTCTTTCCATCAATCCTAACAAATATTGTTTAACGTAAACAGGGACCGTCCTTGGTACATTTAAATGTGAAGAGGTAGTGGCGTAGTGACGAAAGCTTATTATGACTTTCGAATTAAAAGTGGTCTTGCGAGCCCTCTAATAGACAGAAATGGACATGATCAGGATTTTCAGAAAGATGGAAATCTATTCTTTTCATCAATCTTAACCGAAATTGTTTAATTTAGATAGGGACTGTCCTACGCCATTTAAAAGTGAAGAGGCAACAACGCGGCGAAAGCGTATATTATGGTGAATTTCGATTTCGAAGTCCTCTTGCAAGATTTCTAATAGCCTGGAATTGATATGCTTAGGATATTCTGAAAGGTGGGGATATATTCTTTCCATCAATCGTAACCGAAATTGTTTAGCTTAGATAGGGAAACATATTTACAGGTAAAGTGGTAATGGTGTAGAAGCGAAAGCGTATGGTTATTTTCGTTTTCAAAGTGCTCTTGCAATCTTTCTAATAGCCCGAAATAGACATGGTTAGGATGTTCTGGAAAGTTGGGGTATATTATTTTCATCAATCCTAAACGAAATTGTTTATAATTGTTTATCTTAGATAGGGACCGTCCTACGCCTGTTGAAAGGTGTAGCTATAATTGGTGTAGTGCCTAGTTTCAATTACTAAGTGCCATTGCATTGCTCATATTTTATATTTGTATCTACACTAAACAATTTCGGTGAGGATTGGTGGAACGAATATATCCCCATCTTTCAGAAAATCCTAGACATGTCCATTTCAGGCTATTAGAAAGCTTGCAAGAGCATTTAGAAAACGAAAAACACCAAACGCTTTTGCCGCGGGGCCATTACCGCTTCACCTTTAAGTGACCGTAGGACGGTCCCAAGTTAAACAATTTCGGTTAGAATTGATAAAAAGAATCGATCCCCACCTTTTAGAAAAACCTAAACATGTCCATTCCCAGCTATTAGAAATATCGCAAGAGCACTATGAAACCGAAGGTTACTGTAACAACCATTTGAACAATGGAGTGCTCGGTGCAAATTAAGGGGTGGAAGGGTTAAATTTGAAGTCTTGTATATCACCTTTCTTGTCCAGAATCGTAGGCTGAACGTTTTTACTTCACATTATACTTTCGATTTGTTGACGGTTAAGGAGTTACAGCCAAAAAACCGTTATGGGGGGGGGGTTAATCACCCATTCTCCCCTTCATCCCCCTGAGGGGGGGGGGTGAACTTGCTATCATAGATATTTTATTCCTTTCATGAGCATGCATACCAAATTTCATGCTTTTCACAGTAAGTGAACAATTCCATCAATTTGGGTCCTAAGCCGTCCTCCAATAAACGTGTGGACACCTATCACAACATTCTGGGGAAACTGAGGAAAAATACATATGTTTTGCAGACATTTTTCCAAGCTGCCGCCAAATTGGATTATATATAATCGGTCACAACTTTATAACCGTTCATTCTACACTTATATAACCAACTTTTCTGTATAGAATTTAATTATCTTTCAGTTTGTGCTGCCACATTTATGTCGTACAGGCAGCCGTTTTCGTGGAAATTGCAAAAAAACGTTTTCGAGTCACCATTTTTCCAAGATGGCCGCCATTTTTAGAGGGTTCCCCAAGGTTGCATTTGGTTGCATTTTAACAGTGATGTTGTGGTGACGTCATGTCGCATGACAATGTTTCATAGTCATTTCAAGTCCATTTTCGTTAGAATTTGCTTTTTTGGACTAAATGTTTGGGCCAACTCACTTTTTTACTGTGCTGAAGGTTTAAATGATCCGAAGTCAAAACAGCAAAGGAACACAAATTAACTTCCCTGTAAAGTTACAGATACTGCAGTGTTGCTGTACTGTTTATTCCACGTGAAACCTTACTGCTGTATCCAACCATCATACACGTAAATACAATTAAAGCCAGAGTACAAATTTCAAAACTTTTCATGCCCAAACAAAGGAAGATTAATGTAAGGCTACACACTCGACTACTTTCTTGGCTACTTTCTCGTCAGTGTTCTTCAGTCACGTCGTCTACTTTCCGTTCATCACCCTACTAATGATACATTATTTTCCAAGATTTTCAAGCACTTTTTCAGGCATGGTATTCCATTATTACTTTCCAGGACATTTCCAGGATTTCAAGGATTCGCACGAACCCTGAATTACAGCTGTGCAAAGTACACGAAGGCAATTAGTTTTCAAACATTTTCCAGTGATGTCGTTTAGCCAAGTAGAATGCACTAATCCTTAGCTGATCTATCGTGTGCAAAAACAAAAATGTTAAAAATACTTGACTACAGCACTAAGGTTTCACGTGGACTAAACAGTACAGCAACACTGCAGTAACTGAAACCTCACAGGTCAGTTTATTTGTGTTCCTTTGCTGTTTTGACTTCGGATTAGTTAAACCTTACCTTAAGCATCAAACGAATTCGTTTTTGTTTTCTAATAGGTATATAGTAGTTTCGTTTGTACATGCTGCTCCTAGAGCAATGTTTCATAACAACACATTAACACAATGCCAATCAGCAAACCATGCTAATCAGCAAACACCAGTAAACTGAACATCAAATAAATCCGTTCATTTGCAAGGAGATATTGCAGTACTAATAAGAAATACTGATCATATGAAAAAAAGGTGACTGCTGTACTCAAAATGTAACGAAAGCTAACCAAAAAAACATATGGACTAGAAAACTAGATTGCTTTAAAAAATACATTTTATCAATTTGGACCAAAAATATCTGACATATGCCCCAAAACAAAACTTGTTAAGTATTCCTGCCAAGGTTTTCGGCCGTGTGAAGTCGTGATATCAAACCCCCAAGCTCTTTGGCCAAGCTAATCCAACTGACTAAGACTTTGAACATTAAATGAAATAATTGAAAATTGCGCAGTAAGCAATTTTAATGTTTTATTTAATCTTCGAAGTATTGCTCGGTTAAATTAGCTTGGCGAAAAAGCTTGGCGTTTGATAGCACGACTTAACACGGCCGAAAAGCCAGGGGGATATCCTTAACAAGTTTTGTTTTGAGGTAGATAATTTTATACACACACCAGTTTTTGGTTTGTTCGTTTCTTTTAACCCTACATCATCTATGAGTACAGATGATGCTCTGCACCAGGTCGTGAAGACGGAATTCCTGGAAACCTCGGATTATGGAAAGGCCGCGAGAATTTAGCCTACAAAAAAAGGGGAATAGATTAAGGTGAAACTGCCTGTCCCTCATATAATGACTGGCTGATATGGAAGGAACTTTGCGAAGGTCCTCCTTTAAAGTTGGCGCACCTTCTTCAGATAACTAGTCAGAACTCTATCATCCATCAGTCACTGTGACACTAGTGATTTTAAACCTTATTAGCTATCAGTATGTCTGCATTTATTCATACCACGCTTGGAAATATATGACCATCTTAGTTAGAATCTGTCAAAGATAGAATCATGCAGCCGACATTGCGTGTGCGAGTACCGAAATGGTGTCTGAATAATTTCTTTAGAGCGAAGATGCCTTGTGACCCATTGACGTAACACCATTCGTAACAGTATACGTAACAGTATTCGTTATACACACTTTTCATACGTAAAAGAATTTCCGTACAGCTGGATACAGTTATTCAACAGACTTTTGTAAAACGGTGGAGCTCTCATTGTCGGTATTTGCGTCGAATATTTTTGTAACAACGAATAGTCAAATGCATTTTTTTCCCAGTTGGATTCTTCATTTAAATTACATGCTTTCGAATGTGACTGCATGCATTTTCAAAAAGATAACGGCATTATCTCTGCTTTCTTGTTTTCTTGTTTTGTGCAGCATTTTTACAGGATTGCGTGTGGAAACTTTAGAAATGTTGTCAGAGGATTACACGTGTAGAATACTTTACCATAACGTGAAAACACCCGTGGTGTATTTAAGCCAAAAATTGTAATTTCGTTGCCAGTTGCAATTGTGTTCCAGCCCTTACAGTAACAGAATAACGGTAAGAAACGTGACGACTTCACAATTAATTTTTCAAGCTAATCTTATTTCTTTAAGCTCAAGTACTTTTCTGACTCTACCATTAATTTATATTGATATGTAACCATGAGCATACAAAGAAGGACAAGGAGTGGCTCAATGTTCTGTAACGTTTGACTATACAAGAAACTTCGCTTATCCCACGGTTATCGCTTATAGGCATCATCACCTATTACGTATCAAAAGAATTGTTGACTGAGCCATCGTCAGACGAAAATCCGGCCTTGCAATTCTTGGTAATACCGGTAGCCTGTAAATACCAGTAGCCTGTAAATACCAGAGACCTTTATCCAAGTTCAACTCTCTCCTATTTCACCATTTGCATAAGCCCATGCGGGAGAGAATCTCTAAATTTCCTGGCTCCAGGCCAGTTGATAAGACATCACAAGTCCTATTTTGCCAAGAGGAGTTAACTCTCCAACTCTTGCGAGAATTGACGTGGAGAACAGATTCTTTTTTTTTTTAATCACGTCAACATTACTGACGGAAATAGAATTTTAATTTAAATTTGTCTACCAAAAACCTCGCTGGTAAAAATGATTTATTCAGAATTGCCCTAGTCTTGAATTCATAGCTACTAATTTCCACTTCAACCCTATACTGGGCCCTTACTGATTAACATAACCGCGTGTATGTACGTTCACGTAAAAAGTGGAGATGTCCAGTTTCCAATAATGGCAATTAAATTGAGTTGCTGTAAATAAGGACCTACCTATGACCGATTGTATATCTGTTCGTATTCAACTTTGAACTATTGTTGTGCTATTACTAACTAGCACAAATGAATGTGAGATACTCAAATAAAATATGGAGTAGTACTTTTTATAACAAGGCCAGTAAAAATGTTTTGCTACGATTAGGGGCAGAGTTATGTTCATTAACTTATTCTCTACACAGGCCCACACAGATCAATGACAAACAACCATAACTCGCTCCCTAGTTATCGTAAACCTTTTGTATTAAGTCTTGTTGGAAATTGAACAACTCCACCTTATATGCGAGAGAATATTTATATCCGTTTCTCTTAGTTACTAACAGAAAAGGTATCAGTTCAAAATCGAAATTCATTACAAATATGAACAACTATTGAGGTAGGTACAAGTGGCTATAGCTTGTCTTGGGTCTTGTCCATTTATCATCATCTATTATTTGGGGTCTATACAAGGTGCCAAACAATGTTAGCCCCCCCCCTACCCCTCCCCAGAGTAAACTAAAGCGTGATAGGAAAAAAATGAAAGTGCCAATAGGTAGCCCGTTTTATTGTGGGTTTACACGCAGAAGCTCAATGTTCATTGTTCACTCCATTGTCGTCACGAACAGATTGAAGACCTCACGGTATGAAGACGAACGTGACTCAAAAAGCACCGTGTTACACTCCATTTCCCGAAGCACAGCATTGATGTGCTCCTCCATCTTAGTATGACTAATTCGAGTTGCTAGAGGTTCAGACAACATCCTTTTTTCAACATTGTCCTTCAAGATGGATCCAAAGTTTTCATAGACATTCAGGTTGGGAGAATTAGGGCCACTCTTCATTACCAAAGAAATACGGAGCTTTTTGAATCACTTTTGTCTTCCTCTCCTGCTGTCTTCAATATGTTCGTGACGCCAATGGAGTGAACAATGAATATTGAGCTTGCGAGTGTAAACCCACAATAAACTGGGTTACCTATGGGTATTTTTTCCTATCATGCTTAGTTTACTCTGGGGAAGAGGGGGGGGGATATCATTGTTTGGCATCCCTTACATAATGTTTACTCGTTTGTCAACAATGTAGTACTCCCTGACAGGCGATGAACAGCTGGATGGTAAACACAAGTTTTTCATCCATTCAAGTTTTCAGCCATAAAACTTCTTTTGGGTCTTGTTCCCAAAACTCAACAATGCAGAACAAATGCACAAAAGTAAAATGTATAATTCACTCAAAAACTCAAAACGGTACTTACACATAAATATGTAAACCTGGAGCTTATTAACCGGACAAGGCCCAAAACTGAGGCTGAATATTAAAAATCGTTTTCATCATCCAGTTGCCGGTTCATTAACAGTCCGGGGAAGTACACTGTTGACAACATACTTTCCCACAAAGTAATTATACCACATTCACTCGTTTATTTCAGATTTCAGTAATTTAAGATGCGTGCTGTACTTGTTTTCCTGATGGTCGCCTGTTTGGTGCTTGCAGCCACAGACGCTGCCCCAATGAAAACTGGAAATCAAGAAAAGGACTGCGACAAAGGAAAACACGCAGGCACTCAATCATGTAAGTTAACATTTTCTCGTAATTTTGTCGGGTGGTGGCGGCAAACGAAGAAGAGCATTAGCAGAAGCTTCACAGCAGAAGCATAATGTCGGTGAATAAAAAAAAATAGTGCTGCAGCAAATTAGAACGTTTCGGGACTAATCTGTCGCGTTATCAAATAAAGTTATGATTTTTACCTTAAAACCTTCGGCACATATCTAAAAAAAAAACACGGAACACCCATAATGACGTTAAAATTGTAAAATTTCACAAGTCCATGGTACCAACAGGTTTAGACAGTCCTGTACTGTGCAGGCGTGTAGGAAACTAGGAGCAGTATTGTCAGGTGCCTGCAAGCCAGAAAAACCACAAACAATTTTTTTCATTATCTGTAGTTAAGACAAAAACATTGTCACGTAAAAATAATTACAAAAATAAATAAATAAAGATAAAAATAAATCCGAAAATAAAATACCGTAATATCTTTGTTGTTACACGCACATTATTCCTAATACGAAAATGAAACTTATGAAATTGAAACTTGTTTTGTTTTCCTTCCTGATTTGCAAGCTCCTATAAAAATTGCAAATCATGTTAATCAGGTTAAAAAAATCACCATGCAAGCAACAACTAATTCTCTTTTGCGTTGCGCAAACGAAACAAAGAGTACAGTTTGTCACTAAAAAGAAAATCGATAAAACACAAGCTCCTATATCATTAGAAACGTATGGTACGCGTGTCTGTGTATGTGTGTGTGTTTGTACCTTTACTCCTCTTGAACAAGGCAGCTACAAAGATGGGAGTAGGACCAAATGAAAGAAAATTACATTTCGTTTGGTTTGGCCTATTTTCATCGCTGTAACTTGATATCATGACCCTCCAACACGAGAAAAAACCTGCAAAAATAACGTCTTTGTTTTTACCCTTATGATGTTTGTGCATGACGTTACAGTTTGCTCATGCAAACCTCCTCGAGTGAAGCCAACGGAGCGAGCGAAGTGAACGATCTGGCTATTTTATATAAGAAGTGACAAAACATTGAGTTTTAATGTTGCAACTTGCGAAATAAGCCTACATTTAGTAAGGCTGCGTTTACAATATAAAAGCTTTGTGCGTGAGCGTGGCGCTCGACGCGTACACAAGTTCATGAGCAAAGCAGTGCGCGCAGAAAATCGGCTTGGCCCGCTCGTGGTATCGTCACGCTAAAGCAAACGCTCTTTCATTTACAAATGAAACGCGTGAGCCGGCGCGTGAGCTTGATAATGCTGGCCGATACTCCGTTCCAACTATGCTGTTTCACGACTTCCCCCTTCTGTAGCACCAAGATTCGATGCCATACGGGTCAAGGTTACGGTAATTAAGATATCTGGCCGTTTATTTTGAGCATTCTACCTTTTAGCACACCACGTTTTCCTTTCTTGTGGCGCCGATGGAATCCATTGATGCCGCCATTTTTTTATCCCAGCATGCAACAACTTAGCGTGCGAGCGTCGCTTGGCGCTCACCGATCTAGGTCCAGTAGATATTCGCGTGACGCTTGAAAATAGCAAAACGCGTGCGTTGGCCCACCTGCTCTACGATTGTAAATGGTCGCGCTTAAGCATTGAGCATGGGAAAAACTCTAGTTTCACGCGCCGAGCGTCACGCGTACGCGTCGAAATCAATATTATAAATGCACCCTAAGACGTTCATTTCTTAAGAATTCCTTAGCTTAAAGTAATACTCATTCTCACGGATAAAACTGCGGGCTCATTCTTCCCACGGTAGCAAAGCAAAAGAGCGAGCGGCCGACAATGAGAACGGATATGCGCCCTAACAATTAGAAACAAACACTATTGCTTCAATATTGCTGACTATTACAGCCGAGTTGAAGCAGCGGGAATCAGCTAGACCGGCGTATGTTACGCCGGCGAACAACTAGTGGTGTGTAAAGCATATATGATGCATCTCCAGCTTGAAATCCACACTTCTTGTCGACAAGATTTGTGGTTCCTCCTGGTTTCCTGTGTGCCAACTCAAACAGGACCAGAACCTGTTGGTGCAATGACCCTCGTCAAACTTTACAATTTTTTATAGGTTTTCTGTTGTTTTTATATATGTGACGAAACTTTTAAGATAAAAAAAAAATAATCTTTAATATCTTTTGATTAACAACGGAACAGTTCATTACCCCGATACATCACAACTAACGTGTATTTTCTGTTGTAACAATATTGTGCTTTTTTATTGGCAGACTGACATTAGTACTTTTTATTATTAGAAGCGTAGTGATAAGTAGCTCATTAGGGGCACTTTAATGTGGTAGACCCATAGGCGAAACAAGGCGAAACAAGGACTGTAGTTATTACAGTAGGCTCTCATACGCGGTAAGAAATCTTTACCGCTTATGGTCAGAGGTACCCAGGAACCCGGGGGATTCCTGGGAAGGTCCCCACTATAGGAGGTCCTTGTTTTAAAAAAGTAAAATTTGGAAAATATTGAATTTAATTCGTATAAAAATTACATCTGTATGTTGCTGGAACACGTTTCAAATTTACTCTGATTTCTTTAAAAAACCTAGCTTTTAGGGCTCTCCCGTCACATTCCTTCCCCCCCCCCTCCCCCATCACTACAGGAAGCCATTGTTTCGAGAGAAAAAATGTTGTTATTTATAATGAATTCCATTGAAAATTAAATTTCTAAGTTGCAGGAACACGTTTCAAAATCACTCTGATTTCGTTAGAGCTTCACCACGGACGCCCCCCCCCCACGACCCCAAATACAGGAGGCCCTTCTGAAAAAACATTTTTTTGGGAAAAACTTGAAATGAATTCCTCTGAAGGTTGCATCTCTGAGTTGTCGGAAAACCTTTCAAATTCACGTAGATTTCTTTAAAAATACCCTAGCTTTGGCACCTCCGTAAGTCACCCCCAACCCCCACCCCGTCCCTGCGAGGCGTCCCGAGGCCCCTGCAATACATTCCCATGGAGAACCGACTCCTCCCAATCTAACCCTGGTCAGGAAGTAGGATCAAAAGACCTTTTAAGGCATTTGGTGTATTTTCTTAAGGGAGTAAATTACTCTTAAGCCCACCTTGATGTAAACACACGACTACAACTCAATTTACCATCACGGTTTTTGAAAAAATTCAGTGTAGAAGTGACTACTTCCTCTGGCAGGTGTTTACCAGGGCCGGATTAAGGTTACTCGGGGCCCAGGACAAATTATTAAGGGAGGGGGGGGGGGTCCTCCCTTTCCCATAGTTCTCTTCCATGTAAACAGCTTCTTATCTAGGGGCAAATGGAAGAAAATTGGGGTAACATTTTTGTATTTTTGAATTTTACTTCTCGTTTTACCTTTTAAAATTTTACTGCGTAATATTTTCTCTTTGTTCTGCCCAACTATTTCTTTTTTTAGTTTTGATTGTCAAACATTCGGAGAGAAATTTTGTTTAGCTAAAAAGTTTTCAGCAGGGGCCAACAGGGGGTCCCTTAGAAATGCGGGGCCAGGGACAAATGTCCCTAATGTCCCTGCCTTAATCCGGCCCTGGAAGAGATCAAAACGCGTAATTTTGTGCGTTCAAGCTATGGACGCGACATAGTATTCCCAAAAAGGTTATATGTGACAGGCAATCCTGTGACAGGCAACCTGGTAGAAGCTTGTCGCATTGTTTGTCAGGCACTGCCCACCGTCTCCACACGAACCTTTTTTTTTTTGTCCGCTTTTGGTTAGATTTTTTTTTTATATTACTTGAAAATATGTTTAAGCATAATATTCATTACACACGACAAATATTCTCAAAAATTGTGGTAATAAATTCATTTGAAGAACGGGAGATGAGAGGGATTGAAATTTCAACCTGCTCCTCCTAAATAATTACCTGGTCCGGTGCTGATAGTAATACAAAATCATCGTCGCATTGGAAGGGAGTTTGACCTACCCGGGAAGGAAAATGTGGGCCCTTTTTTCCAATGTTTCGAAACTCCCCCCCCCCCCCCCTTTTTTTTGGCTATTCACCCAATAATTTTGTGCGCATTTGTGAGAATTGTGTGCGTTCGTGTGCTTTTCTTTTGCACTACAGGAATGGGCCTCCTGCAGGCAGTACAGTGCCTTCCCTTGTTTCCCGGATTCCCACCATTCCGACTCTGCACAGAAAGCACACAACACGCATTAGGAACTCTACCAAACATAATTATGTTTAGTGTGTTGATGTTATCATGTTAGTATGTTACCATATTCATATTTATTTAAATTAAATCAATTAACATAAAATTCTTGATTGATTTTTTTCAGCACTAGTCGATGGTGAACAAGCATTGGGAAGCGAAGCCGAACTCAACACGTGATGAAAAAATAGTCACATAATGAAAGATGTGTAAGGAAAACTGTCCTAATTGTCAGTGAAATAAAAATTACCATCTCTCATGAAAATTGTCTACTTTTTTTTTGTACGAAGAAACCTTATTTCGAATGATCGTTGTATCATTCTAAATGACTTGACTAATCAGTTAGCAAAAGTTAAACGAGATAATTACAAATTCGATACAAACTAAATAAATATGGATGACAGAATACATTTTTACTGGTGAATCAAGTAATTTAAAAAATGTGCTCATCATCTCCAAAAAATCGTAAGGTGTCACAAATTATCAAGATTTGGAGGTGTTTTGGGAGGCACTCCAAGATGTATTAATAATCCTATTGGCAACAACCTCGATACTCCATGTCTGCTCGATCCAACACGGGCCGAACCAAGCACTTGGTCGTTGATAAAATGGTCCTACTAACAATGATCAGTTATATATTGTCAGCACAAGAAATACACTAAAAAAAATCACTTGTTATATTTGCCCAACAAGTTGAGAGTGGTTCGGCCCTTCAAAGGAGTGATATCAACACACCAAAACTAACTAAATACAAAAAATTACAACAAAATTAAAATCAAACCAAAAACCAATAAAGAGGTGACTAAGTTGAGAATGGTTCGGCCTACAGGCAAAAGGTAGTAGCAAATTGTTGAAAACCAATTTCTTGTTGACGTGGCACTTTATTACTCATCTGCACGGTAGTGGAGTTGAGTCAATAGACAATTAAAAAAAAAGGAGTGATATCATATCAAAAACCAAAACTGGTAAAAGGGGCCGCCAAGTTCCGAATGGTTCGGCCCTTCAAAGGAATGATATAAACACACCAAAACATTCGCCAACTTAATCGCACCGAATAATACTTTGGACGTTAAATAAAAACTTGAACATTGCTACCGAAAGTAGCAATGTTCTAGTTTTCATTTAACCTTTGAATTATTAAGCGGTGCGATTAACTTGGCGAATGTTTTGGTGTGTTGATATCACTCCTTTTAAGGGCCGAACCATTCGGAACTTGGCGGCCCCTTTTACCAGTTTTGGTTTTTGATATGATTTTTTTTACGCAGCAAAAGTTAGGAGATGTTGAACTGGAAAGACACAAACATGAGTTCTGAATGGCGTGAACAACCGCCAAGCTAATCCCAACAAGTGTAGTTCAAAGGTTTAAAGAAAACCTGACAATTGCTTCGGTAGCACTGGTCAAGTTTTTCATTTAGCGCCGGTGCACACGTGCGGTACCGCATTTGGGGTTTGGTTTACGTAACATCTGTTGGGTACTGCACACGTACCAGCGTCGACGTTACGTTACCGCCCGTCGCTCGTGCGGTCGTATTGCACCGCAATTCCCCCGGTCAACGCAGCGTTAAAAAAAAACGCAAATTGAGGCTATGAATACCTTGTGTGACTTGATCGGTGCACACGTCCGCCATTTACCGCAAAAGCGTTACCGAAAATGGCGTCCAATTTCGAAGAAATAAACATGGAATTGTTTATTAGGGGGAGTAAAGAACTATTCTGAAATATGAAATGTTGCTGCAGAAATGATTGAAGACTCATTGGGAAGTAATTAAAGAACTTATCCGAATATTTTAGTTAATCTGCAAAGGATGTATAACATTTTTCCCTGGTACGTCTTAAATTAGTACATCAATGTACCAAAATTCGTCGCATTGGTTTTAAAATATATTTTTTGTTCACGAGGTAGGCTAAAAAAGCAATATCGTCTCATTGGTTTCGAACTATAATTTTTGTAGACGAGGTTAGGGAACCGAACGCGCACATACATCACCGAAGCGGCAACGCAGCGTCAACTTAATAAAACGCACGTGTGCATTGATTGGCTGCGTCATCGCAGCGGCGCCGCAGCGGCGCCGCAGCGTCGCCGCGCGTCCAAAAAACGCACGTGTGCACCGGAGCTTAATGTCTGAATTAATAGTCGGGGGATGACTTTAGTAATTATTGTTTATTGGCGTGAGTGGTATTACTACTTTCCAAGGAGAACATGTTGTTGTGAGTACATTGGCGAAGCTTGCTATGCCTTGTGGAAAAGTTAGTGGCAGCCATTTACTTTTTACTGAAATCACTCCTTTGAATGGAAAAAAAATTGGTGGCTTCATTCACCCTTGTTGGTGTCGTTTCTGATATCCCTTATTTAATAGTCTTTTTTTGTTGAATCTTTTTTTTTTATCAGTACCCAATTAGGCCTTTAATCATGCCACGTGATTATACGGCTAACTGGGTACTGATAAGAATAAGATGCAATAAAAAAAGCGTAATGATTAAACAGCTAACTACACTCAAGGGAGGTGCCTCTCCTGTTTAGAGGTAACTACGTTCTGTACATGTTCGACATACACTGGTTTAACGAAAATCTAAAATAAACCGTCTATTTTTATGAATTTCTGATGAATTTTTATGAATTAGAGCGTTTTTATGTGCGTTTTTGACAATGAACTTGTGCCAGTTCTCGTTTTTTATTGTTTTCCATACCCCTGTTACAGACTTAGTAAAGGTAATTTTCAAATGTGTACGTATCTTATGAACACAACAGGTTACAATTAAAATACAACCACATACAATAAGCAACAGAAATTCGCTGAAACGGTGGTAAGAATCTTCAAACGCCAGCAAGGAACTAGTAAAACCGGCCTTTAATTATAGGCTGCTCATTGATCAATACAGGTACAATATTCAAGTTATAAATCAAACTCGCATTCTTGCCATTTTAGGAGTATTAGGAGTTTTCAAAGTACATATTCAAATGTAAAATCATAAAAATTCTCAATAAACCATGCCGACCTCAAAGGTTGTCAAAGGATTGAGCAGGCGATGGTTAAAGGTCTGTTTTACTAGTTCCTTGCTGGTGTTTGAACATTCTTAATAATAAACAATAAGTGGCCCATCAGTTTTCTTGTCGCTCTGACGTAACAAACGCTATCTTTTTAATGAAGGAACATTGTTATCTATAGTTGTATCCAGACAGGTAGTCGGCGTCAAGATTCGAAGCACAGTCGTATGGATGTAACTTTACTCAATAACCAGAGAGTATTGGTCCTTCTTATCTACTTTTTATCCTTAGTTCTTTTCGGCTTACTAGTGTAATAGTGGTAGGTAGGCATGATGCAATTGCAATTAAAATATTACAGCTTAAACCCGCCCAGCAAATGACGCATCGAAGGGTAATTGCAGAAATAACGTCCTTTTCAATTTGTTTGGATTTCACAAGGTCACTAACAACAGGGGACATATTTTTGGATCACAGGTGGCGTGTTCCCAACGTTCCTAAAAACAGCATTGCAAAAGATGTCATCTTTGCTGTTAACATCTCTTCAATTGAATAGTCAGACTATGCAGTTCTCAGTCAAATTGTCCTGAATGTCAAATTTCAACCAAATCAGTGCATAAATTATTTTATTTGAGTGGTACAAAACTTTATCAGTAACCAGCAGTTGTACCCTGCTTCTCCCGGGATTTTGTTTCGCCCGTGGTTGTTTCCCAGTTTTTAGTAGGTGTGGCCTAAACGTTGAATGCGACAGGCAATTTGCTTCTTGGAATACTCTCTTTTTGCTCCCATCCTTTACCTCCCCTCCTCCTTTCCTCCCATCCTCTCCAAAAATAACTTACATTGTAGATTCGTTTAATGTGTAATCATATGCTTAATGGTAACAGACGCATTGCACCCCCCCCCCCCTCCCCACCACCATCTCAATCTCTTTATTTTCTAAAGAGCAGGGCTAATATATGCACTGCCCTACACTGGCACACTGTTCTCCCCCAATGGCAGTCTATTGCTTTGGCTTAAGCTATCCGAATCATGTGAAAAATAACTGTCCTTCGTGCATGACGTTATTTAAAACTTGCCGTTGAGATGCCCGCGCAAAGCAAATTGCTAATCGAGGCAACAACGTGTCAATTTCAACTTCTTTTCAAGGCAACAACGTACCAGTTTCAACTTCTAGCCAAAGAATTGACTTGACTTTGTGCTGCACAGTAGGAATATTGCCTTTACCAAGCAATTCCAACTGCAGGTGCTATAACCTTAGGCTGCAGCACATATAAACTTTTCCTTCGTCAAGTCTATGGCTATGTGACCAGCAATGCATCTTGAACCAGTTTCTTTTACGCTTGATGGTGTTTGGCACAAAGCCTTTGTAATGACTGGTCGTGTCGGTTGTTTCCGGCATTCGTACGAAGGTCACATTGCCAGAAGTTGCCTGATTACTATAGCGCATGGCCATCTTGCATTGGACGTGAGTGATATGCTTGGACAACTGGTCGGACTGGACTTGTTGCTTCTGATCGGCATACAAATCGTCTGGGTGGTGCTCCTATTTTAGCTTTTGCTGAGTTTCATCCTGTATCGTCTGATCTTCCCCAAGATTGATGCCAGATCAACATGCAGTACCCACCTGGCACCAAGGGCAATGGTGGCTTCGAAGCAACTGGAGTTCTGACTGTCCATGATATCGATGCTTCGACTGTTGTTGCTCCAATTTCTGACGAAGCATCTTGTCTTTCTGTGGTACCTGAAATGCCAGATGTGCAGGATTTTCCTATGGCGATTAATGGTGGTTGTTTAATGCTCTCGTGGATGATGATGGTATTTGGCACTCCTATTTTAGCTCTTGCCGAGTCTCCTCTTTTATCATTCGGTATTCCCTTAGAGGTGATGCCTGATCAACATGTAGCACCTATCTGGCATCAAGGGCATTGGTGGCTTCGAGGCATCTGTGGATCAGACTGTCCATGCTGTCCATGTTGTTGCTCCAATTTCTGACAAAGCATCTTGTCTTTCTATGGTGCACGAAATGCCAGATGGGCAGGATTTTCGCATCGTGATTAGTGGTGGTTGTTTTATGCTCTTGTGGATGATGTTGGTTTTTGGTGCTCCTATTTTATCTCTTGCCAGTCACCTTCTGTACCGTCCGATATTCCCCAAGAGGTGATGCCTAATCAACACGTAGCACCCACTTGGCATCAAGGGCAATGGTGGATTCGAGGAATCTGTGGTTCTGAATGTCCATGCTATCTATGTTTTGACTGTTGTTGCTCCAATTTCTGACGAAGCATCTTGGCTTTCTGTGGTACCCGAAACGCCAGATGTGCAGAATTTTCCTATGGTGATTAATGGTGGTTGTTTTATGCTCTCGTGCATGATGCTGGTATTTGGCACTCCTATTTTAGCTCTTGCCGAGTCTCCTCTTTTATCATCCGGTATTCCCTTAGAGGTGATGCCTGATCAACATGTAGCACCTATCTGGCATCAAGGGCATTGGTGGCTTCGAGGCATCTGTGGATCAGACTGTCCATGCTGTCCATGTTGTTGCTCCAATTTCTGACAAAGCATCTTGTCTTTCTATGGTGCACGAAATGCCAGATGGGCAGGATTTTCGCATCGTGATTAGTGGTGGTTGTTTTATGCTCTTGTGGATGATGTTGGTTTTTGGTGCTCCTATTTTATCTCTTGCCAGTCACCTTCTGTATCGTCCGATATTCCCCAAGAGGTGATGCCTAATCAACACGTAGCACCCACTTGGCATCAAGGGCAATGGTGGATTCGAGGAATCTGTGGTTCTGAATGTCCATGCTATCTATGTTTCGACTGTTGTTGCTCCAATTTCTGACGAAGCATCTTGGCTTTCTGTGGTACCCGAAACGCCAGATGTGCAGGATTTTCCTATGGTGATTAATGGTGGTTGTTTTATGCTCTCGTGGATGATGCTGGTATTTGGTGCTCCTATTTTAGATCTTCCCAGTCACCTACTGTACTTTCCGATCTTCCCCAAGAGGTGAACCCTCATCAACACGTAGCACCCACTTGGCATCAAGGCCAAAGGTGGCTTAGAGGCATCTGTGGTTCTGACTGTCTATGCTATCAAAGTTTCGACTGTCGTTGCTACAATTTCTAATGAAACATCTTGGCTTTCTGTGGTGAATGAAATGCTTGATGCGCAGGAGTTTCCTATGATGATTAGGGATATTTGTTATGCACTTGTGGATGATGTTGGTATTTCAGCGGAAGTGTCGATGTGGAATCCTGGACACAGTATCAGCTTGTTAAAAAATACACTCAAGCTCGACGCATAGAACGTTTAAAACACTGGTACCTAATATTTCGGGACAATACAGTGGCTGGCTCCATTTTCAAAGGTTAAAAATACAAAAAAAAAACACACTCACACACTCAACAACCACATTACCAGGTCGCCATGTTAAATAAGTTGCTGCAGTGAATTCTGGGAGTTAAGGAAAGTTAAAAATTCGAAGGGGGAGAAAGGTTGTAAGTTAGTATTGCTGAGGGTAGAAAGGCAAAAAGGAAAGTGCAAAGGAGAGGAGGGGGGAAGGAAAGGAAACAAAAAATAAATAAAAAGATAAAAATAAATACAAAAGGGAACCAGCAACACTAACGAATCTAGACACACGCTAGTGTGTCGTGCCAAGTTAGGCAACAAACATCACAACAAACATCACATCAAGTCAATTGTCGAGGTTGTAAACCATTGTAGCGCGACGCCATTGCGTCAGTGTCTTATATCTTGAAGCATAGTTGGGCACATTTCAGGTACTTGGGGAAAAATAATAATGCGATACAAAAGCTTAAATTGTGTTGAAATCGAGAGCAATGACCCACCTGACAAAAATTAACTCGTGCTTGAATGCCAGCCATGCTGCTTTCAATGCAAAATCTGCCCCTCAATAACGTTGAAAATGTGTTACTAACTAGCTAGCTAGCTAGCAAGCTAGCTAGTAGTCCGCTCATCCAATGTTAAATCCCATAGGGTGATTATTCATCGATTCCGAGATAACTGGAAGGCTTCCAGCTATGAAATTGGACGAATGGGTGCACTACAATACGAACTGCGTACCTTTTATGGTTTGGAGCCTGGGGGCGTAACAGGGATGGCGTGGGAGGGCGTGTAAGTACGAAAATATTGTCATAACCATTGTTAGTATTGTCGGCATCGTCTCTCATTGGGCGGCCAAAGTTCCGACAATGAAAACGTGTATACTGACGTGTGCACGCCTAGGCACACACTAGTGTATCACGAGAAATCTAAACAACGTTGCAAAGAAATTGTATTCACGTCCAATTCACGAAAAATAAACCAAGTGTAAAAACAAAGCAAAATAAACAAAGCCAAAAACTGGTAAGGAGGCCACCAAGTTGAGAGTGGTTCGGCCCTTCAAAGGAGTGATATCAACACACCAAAACTAACTAAATACAACAAATTACAACAAAATTAAAACCAAACCTAAAGCCGATAAAGAGGTGACTAAGTTGAGAATGGTTCGGCTATAGGCAAAAGGTAGTAGCAAATTGTTGAAAACCAATTTCTTGTTGATGTGCCACTTTAGTACAAATCTGCACGGTAGCGGAGTTGAGTAAATACACATTTTAAAAAAAGGAGTAATATCATATCAAAAACCGAAACTGGCAAAAGGGGCCGCCAAGTCCCGAATGGTTCGGCCCTGCAAAGAAGTGATATCAACACACCAAAACCTTCGCCAACTTAATCGCACTGTAGCAATGTTCTAGTTTTCATTTAATATTCGAACTATTAAGCGGTGCGATTAACTTGGCGAATGTTTTGGTGTGTTGATATCACTCCTTTGACTTGGAATCTGGAAATTAAACAACAAGTCTTTGTGCAGAAAGATAAGAAATATATCCAAGTTAAATCTATTGTAAAAATGAGTTTCGTTAAATAGAAGAGTAAAGTGAAAAGTGTCAATCTGATGTCCAGTAGAGAGAGTGTGTTGAGCAGGGGCACTAGAAGTAGCATGAACGTTAATATCACAAATATGTTCGTTCAGACGCTCTCTTCCACGCTCCATGTGTCCCAAGTTAAGCTTAGGGCACTCGGCGCATCGCAGGGCGTACACAAAATGGTAAGTGAGGGGTTTAGAGACACGGTTTTGTGGTTTAGTAAGGATTTATTTCAGGTTTGGGGTTGGGGTAGGAATATACCCAACATCAAATTCGTGCAGGAACTGGGTGAGGAGATTGCTAAAATGCTCTAGGTATGGGGCGAAAACAGTGAAAGGATTTGGCTGGTAAGTGCGGGTAGGTCGCTTGGCACACTAAGTTGTTGCAGATGTTGCAGGATTAAAACTTGGTTTTGCTGGTTAACCCGACCATGAGATGTGCCATCACACGTCTCCAGAATAATCCTGTTATTCAAATCATGAAGGCTGACAAATCTTCAGCAACTGTTGTGTTACATACCAAAGTTTACGAAGAAAAAGTTTTCCAGACCTTAAAAAATACGAACCTTTTATCAACCAGCAAAACCAAATTTTAATCCTACCCCGAAAGTACAGGCCTCAGTCAAGACACTGTTAAAGTCACTCCAAACTGACAAAAGTGTGTCCGAAGAAGAAATAGAAATAGAAATAGAAAAGAAAGGCACACGAAGCACCCACCCACCCAAACAAAACATCAACAATTAACGAACAAACACATCGAAACGAGATTTGAAAGCATTAAGAGATGGGGCACAAGCAACATGAGAGGGAAGGGCATTCCAGGCATGGACAACCCTTTCCGTAAAGAACTGGTAGCGAAGTTTAGTCCGGGACACAGTACCACAGATGCGAAAAGGATGGCCACGAGTATAATTGAAATTCGGTGAAAAAAAAAAGATCAGAGTTAACGTTAAGGAGGTTATGAGTAATTTGGTAAGTAAGGATCATGTCCCCACGATGAAAACGGTTTTGAATGGTAGTAAGTTGAAACCTACGTAGGCGGTCGGGGTAGGACAAAGAACGAATGGTGGGACACCATTTAGTAAGGTGCCGCTGACAATTTTCAAGGCGGTTCAATGAGTAAAGATTGTAAGGGCGGCAGATTTGAGAGCAATAATCAAAAAGTGGAAGAAGGAAAGTTTTGAATAAGACAGTAAACAGGGAAGGAGTGAGATCAGAGAATCCCCTAAGAATGTAATGTGCCTTCCTTAAAACTTTAGAGACGACATTTTCAGTGTGAAGATTGAAATTAAGTGAACTGTCAACAGTGATACCAAGGTCCGTATGATTAGCGACAGGAGTAATTAGCTTTCCGAACAGACGGTAAGGAAAGCGCGGGTTGTTATGACCAAAGTAAAGAACATGGCATTTATCAGTGTTAAAGAAAAGGGAATTTGCAGTTGACCAATCAGCGACGCGTTGGATATCAGCTTGAAGCAACTGGCAAGAGGTAGAGTCAGAGAAAAGTTTCAAGTCATCAGCGTAACAGACACTGGAGGAGGAAAGAATAACAGATGGTAAGTCAGAAATGAAAATGTTAAAAAGGAGAGGGCCGAGAACGGAGCCTTGAGGCACTCCTGAACTCACATGAAGCCAGGGGGCATAGGAACCACGAATAATAACACGCTGACGCCTAGAATGAAGATACGAATTGAGCCAGGAAATGATTCCAGGAGTAAAACCAAAGTGCGCAAGTTTAGAAAGTAACTTAGAATGGGAGACAGTGTCAAATGCTTTGCTAAAATCGAAGAAAACAAGGTCACAGGGGAGGCCAAAATCAATAAGTTTAGTAATAGGTTCATAAGTGGAGAGGAGATTTGTAAGGCAAGAGCGTTTAGGAAGGAACCCGTGTTGGGTAGTCGGGAGAATATTAAGTTTACAACACCGAGTAAACTGAGCAAACTGAGTAAGAAGTTGCAGCCAAGCTCCTCGTTCCTGAACCGTTTGCCCCATTCGTATTTGCACATGCGAAAATTCATAAACCCGACATACCATTTCGACTTATTACCTCAGCTGCCTTTCCCCCTACCAATTTCCTTGCCATGTTTATTAAACGACTTTTGAAAGACCTTGCTGTTTGCCCTTACGTAGTTAAAAATTCGCAAGAATTTACTGCACGTCTCACCCTACACCCACCTCCCCAGGTACCATTGCTTTTAAAGCAGATGTCGTTGGTCTTTTTCCGAATATTTCACAAGACCTAATTCTTGATGATGTCGCACAGGAGTGCTACAGTAACCCCGATTTACTTAACAAGCACCACCTGACTACTCAACTTGTTATTCGTATCCTCCAGTTTATTTTTGATAATACCTTTGTCCGGTTTAAATATTCATATTATTTCAAATCTCGGGGTGCCCAATGGGAGGGACTCTGAGCTCCTATCTGTGTGACATCAGCTTGAAGAAGCTTGACTCTCATCTTAACACACAATTTCGGATTTTTAATTACAGTCGGTATGTTGATTTTTCCGTACGATTTCGAAGCCCTTACTCAAGCCTACAATAACTTCCACTCCTCACTTCAGTTTACATTTGAAAGACCCTCATCCAATCAGTTATCCTTTCTCAACCAAACCTAACTTTCACATACAATACTGTCACCTACCGGAACTTTGTTAAGCCCACCCAAATTTCTCGAGTCATACCATTTAATACTCATGCCCCCCTTCAAGTTAAACTCTCTTCCTTGAAAGGTGAAGTTCGTCGCGTGTATCGTAACACACAACTTTCCAGCGAAATACCATCTGCACTGTCCCAACTAAAACCAAAGTACTTATTCGCGGGCTGCCTCGCCCCCCCCCCCCCGGTAGATAAAATCGGCAGCATTAAGTGTGCCAAGCGACCTACCCGCACTTACCAGCTAAAGCCTTTCACTGTTTTCGCCCCATACCTAGAGCATTTTACTAATCTCCTCACCCAGTTCCTGCACGAATTTGATGTTGGGTTTATTCCTACCCCAACCCCTCACCTGAAACAAATCCTTACTAAACCACAAAACCGTGTCTCTAAACCCCTCACTTACCATTTTGTGTACGCTGTGCCATGCGCCGAGTGCCCTAAGCTTAACTTGGGACACATGGAGCGTGGAAGAGAGCGTCTGAACGAACATATTTGTGATATTAACGTTCATGCTACTTCTAGTGCCCCTGCTCAACACACTCTCTCTACTGGACATCAGATTGACACTTTTCACTTTACTCTTCTATTTAACGAAACTCATTTTTACAATAGATTTAACTTGGATACATTTCTTATCTTTCTGCACAAAGACTTGTTGTTTAATATTCAGATTCCAGTTCACTCCAACCTCCAAACTTGGGTCAAATTCTTTTCTACTCACATTCCCGGTTTTCTATTCAAGCAGGAAGAGGTCCTTAATAATAAACTTAAAAAACGTGTCTACCACACTAACTCACTCCACTTACCCTCAGCACTTTTTACCCCCCCCCTGCCCCCGCCAGCTACACCCTATCTGCTTAACCCAAGCCACTTTATCACCCACCCCCCGCACAAAGTAAAGAAATGTAAGAAGAAATACCTTTCCTTTCCCCCCCCCCCTTTTTCCCCCCTTGGTCGACTCCTTTTTCCTTTTTATTTTATCCCCTCCCAAATATGTAATATATCAAAAACCAAAACTGGTAAAAGGGGCTGCGTAAGTTCCCGGTTTTCTATTCAAGCAGAAAAAGGTCCTTAATAATAAACTTAAAAAACGTGTCTACCACACTTAACTATCTCCACTTACCCTCAGCACATTTT